>JADBJO010011416.1:57500-64969 GCA_016801955.1 Conus betulinus | reverse complement strand
CTCCACCATCCCTCGTTGCTTCTGTGGCGGAGCCATCTGTGAAGACATGGGTCCAGTTTTCCCGGGCGGGGGGAGGGGGGGGGGGGGTACTGGTTGCAGATATACTCCATGGCCAGGGCCTTCCTTTGGGTGTCTGACTGTATTCGCTGGTGACGACTGTTGGGAACACCTGCCTCTTCCAAGATGGTGGGTGACATTTGCCGGGACAGGCTTTGCTTTGTGTTCCATCAAGACTGGGGTTTGTCTTTCAAGGCGTCTTGACTGGTGGATGAAGCTGCCTCTTTTCAACCGGCTCTTGGAGGGTCTGCTCATTCTGTCGTTCATTGATGGTTTTCAAGGCGTTTGAATTTTGCTGCCTGGATGAGGATCTTTGTGTCCCTTCTGTCCTCCAATGACTGTAGCCCAGTGGTCTCTTCCATCTTCAGGATTGGGGTGGATCTCATGGCGCCAGTTATGACACGCTGAGCTTGGTTCTGTATCTTGTTGAGATGGTCGAGGTTAGACTTTGCAGCTGATGCCCATACTGATGTCCCATACTCAACTACAGGTCGGACTCTCCCTGTATAGAGTCTCTTCAGGATACGTTCGTCAGCCCCCCAGTCCGTCCCTGCAAGTTTCCTCATGATCGCCAGTCTCAGCTTGGCCCTGCTACAGCATCTGGTGATCTGCTGTTTCCAAGTGAACCTGCGGTCAAAGGTCACTCCCAGGTAGGTAGGTGTGGGTTCCTCTGCAAGCCTTTGGTTGTTCAGTGTCAGCTTCGCCTCTTGCTTCTTGTTGGATAGGCTGAAGACTGTGTAGGTTGTTTTGCTTGAGTTGACAGAGACAAGCCATTCCTTGGTCCAGTTGTTGATCTTGTTGAGTGCAGTCTGGAGGCGTACCTGTGCTGTAGTGGTGTACTCTTCAGAGCACCAAAGTACCAGGTCATCTGCGTAGATCGCTCCTCTGACCCCTTTGGCAGTTCTCTGACGATGTCATCTATGAAGATGAGGAACAGCGTTGGCAAAAGGACTCCTCCTTGTAGTACTCCCTGTCTCAGCACCTTCTTCTTCCTTTTCTGGCCCTGAATCTTGACTCGGGCTTGGCAGTTGTGTAGGTACTGGCTGCTGAACCAGGTGTACATCCTCCCAGACACACCACATCGCCGTAGTTTGAGCCTAAGTCCGTCCTTCCAGACTTTGTCGAACGCCTTCTCCATGTCAATCCAGACAGCAAGCGTGTTCTTCTTTTCTTGGAAAGCGTCCTCAATGCTTTGTGTGATGAATGTGATCTGATCTTCTGTTGATCTGTGTTGGCGAAAGCCTGCCTGTTCAGGGCCAGCAGCTGTGCTCAAGGGCCAGACAAGCAGTCAAGTCTCTCCATCAGCTTTCCTAAGCAGCTTGTAAGGCTGATGGGTCTGTAGCTGTCAGCTTTCGACTTGTCCATTCCCTTTTTGTGAATGGGGATCATGTCTGCTTCCCTCCAACACTGTGGTACTGATCCTGTCTTCCAGCTGGAGTTAAAGATTTTTAGAAGGACTGCCTTGCTCTTCATCCCAAGATGCAGAATCATTTCATTTGTGATTCCGTCTGGTCCAGGTGAGGTCTTCAGATTGAGACTCTGCAACGCTTCCTCCAGCTCTTTCTCTGTGAAAGCTGTGGTCATGACTTCCTCTTGGGGCTCTTCCTCATGAAGTTCACCTTGGGCCCTGTGCACTGCAGCTCTCTATGTTCAGGAGGGACTTCCAGATTGCTGATGTTTTTTCATAGACGTCTGTGAAGTGGTCTGCTGCTTTCTTTCCAGAGAGGTAATTTCCATTCTCTTGTATTGTTATAGTGGTGTGTGACTTGTTGTTTCATTACAGAGGGTTCTAACCAGTTTCCCCAGCTTGCTGCCATCCCTGTCGAGATTTAGGCTTTTAGTTTTCTCTTGCCAGCTTTTTCTTGCAGCTTGTGCGCAGGACAGCTTTATCTGGCAGTTGCTTCCTTCAGCGCTATGTTGTTCTCCAGTGATGGCTGCTTTTCTGCTCGGTCCCCTGGCTTCCGTTACGGCGATCTTCCAGATTCTGGAGTTCAGTGACTGTAAAAATCGTCCACCACCACGCAGTTGTTGTCTGGGATGTTCATGTATGTGAGGGAAAGATCACGATCTTGAGGGCAATAGACATTGTAGATCCTGATGTTGTGTTCCTCAAGGACTATATCAACCGTTTGGATCTCTGCCCTTTGATTGGTGTTGATCTTGAGTTCTTGTGCGGCGATGGAATTCCGCACCAAGACAAGCACCCCTCCTTTGTTTCTTTCGTCATGGTCCAACCTGATGGCCTCGTAACCCCTCACTTGAAAGCGATGGTTTACGGTCAAATGTGTGTCTTGGACACATGCAATGTCAATATTTTCTTGATGCATCCTTTCTGCCGGCCAAGTTTCTTCTTATGCACCCCTTCTGCATTCCACTGGACAATGTTGAGCATTCTGGGTGGTACTGTTTGCTTGGCATCAGCAGGAGGATGAGATCTCCTTCTTCGTCGCATTGGCATGCAGAATTTCTTTGTCTGACCACCGATCGCTTGGGGTGAGGTAAGACGGTGACAGGGAACACCCTAGGGATGTAATGGGTTTCCCTATTTAAATCCTCCCTCCCACTAACTAATACTAACACACGCACTACAAAAACAAACACAAGCAAACGAATACAGGTGCACAAACAGCCAATTTTATTTACAATCACTCCCACAATCATTCACAATCACCCATCAGCACATATACCTTAACTTCCACATTACAACCCATGAGCACTCAAAGGACAGGCATATAAACCCCAGCAAATTCCTTCGCCACAGCACCCAAGTGCACAGCGGTCAAGCACAGACCCAACTCCGGTGCATACAAACACCAATCAAATAGCAACTTGCCTCCTGTCGCTGGGAATCTCAAGGGATCCCGACCCACCCAGAGTCCAACCTAGACAAGGGGCACCACTGGCGGAATCACATGGTAACCAAGGGCTGGACTGCCAGGCAATTAGACAGCGCCACCGAACCCTTGGTGCCCATGCGATACCCAGCCGCTCAAGACAACCTGACCAACCTCTGCTGGCAATTGCTCACCCAGGGAGCACTTATTTAAAACAAACACACCCACCACTTCTTCCCTCAAATAATCAAATACTAAGAAACACATATATACTTGTCAAACGTTTCCCAACTCACACATTCGCACCCCCCCCCCCACCCACACACACATCCGCCAACACCATCAACAGCGGCTTCACCCTAGCAAGTCTCCGCAACCATCAGTAGTCACACATCACCACTGGGTAATCAGACGGGGATGAAGAAGGACGACAGAGTGAGGCGCAACTGTCGAGACCCAAACGATGACGATGACTGAAGCTTACCAGATGATGAAGACTGAAGACTAACAATGGAGACTGAAGATGATTGAAGATCACCAACTGATGAAAGTGTAGAGTGCACTACCTATCACAAAGTGTGTGTCTGCAGTAGTGTAACTATCACACCCTACGTGTGACACCCTTGACCACAGTGGAAACAACCTGCAGTCACAGAGTCGCAGGCTGGAAGCTGGCGGTGAGGACACACGTGACCTGGACAGGTCACGCACGTAGGACTCTCCTCCAAATGGCAGACGCAGGCGGCAGGTGACACCACACCCACACCCCTCGCGGCCTCACTTAGCGCCCACCCAAGGTCGGTTCCCACCTCGGACTGGTACGGGTGGTGGGCGCATCAGAGCCCAAGCCAAGGCAGAAGTCAGGCGACCATCAGAGCAGACATCACAGCGGATGACAGGACAGCTGCCAGGTAGATTCAGGCGCAAACCAGGAACGACAGCCCAGGCGGGAGTCAAAGGCGGAAGCCAGGGTGGTCTGTCAGCACCTGGGTCAAAAAAAACAGCACACACCGACGCCTGGAAGCAGGACCCGACCTTGAAGACCTCCGTCTCCCTCACAGGACGGTCGACCCCCAGGACAGGACAGGACACCCGCGCTGCAGTGTACCAGTGGACGCCTCTGCACCACTGCTCAACGTAAACTGCAGACGGCACACCGAAACATAGAAACAACGCTCGGAAGCCAAGCCAACACACGGTCGACCGAGAGCTCACCGTGACACCCTACCAAGCGAGGTAGCAAGAGTGTCAGACACGATACTGCAACCGCCGAACCTTCGTGGACGGTTCCAGGAGTCGAAACTGATGAGAGAAGCCAAGCTAGCATCCCAGTCGACAAACTGACCACAGCTCACCAGCTTCCCTCAACAATAGACAATAACAACACAAGCTGACCCTCACGGTGATCATGGTCACACACACGTGAACATCGCACCCACAGACCTTCTCGCCTGGACTTACCTCCCTTAGCACGCAAGCCAGATTACAACGGCTACACGCCTCAACGACAAAAACGCAACGGCGTCTTGCGCGCGTGACAATACCCCCATCCTGAGATTTAAAGCCTGTCTTTAAATACCCAACCATAGCAAACACGCGCAAAGAGCAGCAACATGAACAGTATGAACAACCCGAAAAAAAAAAATCAGAATTCACTACAACCACTCAATGCCTCACGCGTCCAACCGACTCAGGAAATCGGCGACAACATTGTCCCTACCTGGGATGGCTTCCACGACAAACCGGAATGGCTGGAGCAACAATGCCCACCTGGTGATCCGACCACTAGGATTTGATACGCTCTAGGTACTGAAGAGGAGAGTGATCGGTCTGGAGGGTGAACTCCACACCGTACAAATACGCTTCAAACTTGTGCACTGCCACACCACAGCTAGACATTCTTTTTCCACAATCGAATAGTTGCGTTCGGCTGGGTTCAACTTTTTGCTTGCGCACACCACGGGGTGCACTCCATCCTCATGTTCCTGGCACAGGACTGCTCCAATGCCTACTTCCGATGCATCAGTCTTCAAAATAAACCGACGACCTGGTACCGGCAAATGGCATACCGGAGGAGAACAAAAACAGTCCTTTAAAGCACAAAAAATGCTCCTCACACTCTGGGGTCCACACCACCACTCGCGGCTTATTCCCTTTGGTCAGCTCCGTGAGTGGAAGGGCAATGTCGGAGAAGTTGGGAATGAACCTCCGGTAAAAACCCACAATCCCAGAAAACTCCGTACCTGTTTCTTGGTCGTTGGTCGCGGTGATGATTGTATCCGCTCCATCTTGTCTTGCTCTGGTTTGATGATGCCTCCTCCAATCCTGTATCCCAGGTAAGACACCTCGGCGCTACCCAACTCGCATTTCGATGGCCTGGCAGTGAGTCCACACTCTCTGAGACGCTGTAACACCACCCGCAATACCTCCAAGTGCTCCTCAGTGCTAATGGTGGACACCAAACGTCATCGATAAAATTATCCACCATATTAGTCTCCAGCGGTTGAAGAAGTTTGCGCATCATGCGAGTAAACACCGCTCCCGAGGTACACAGTCCGAATGGCATTTTTACCCACTGAAAATGCCCCTCTGGCGTGGAGAACGCAGTCTTGGGTCGGTCACCTTTGTCCACTGGAATCTGCCAGTAACCTTTGGACAAATCCAACTTGCTGAAGACCCGGCGCTCCCCCAACTTGGCAAAGAGGTACTCGATCTCCGGTATGGGCTCAGCATCGAACTCCAGTACTTTGTTAAGACGGCGGAAGTCCACGCAAAATCGTATCTTACCGTCTTTCTTTTTGACTAGCACAATCGGAGAACAAAACGGTGACACAGATTTCTCTATCACCCCCATCCTGAGCATTGTTTCCACTTCTTCTCGGACGCATTCACGCTGTGAGTAGGGCACTGGGTATGGCTTAGCGCGCACCGGAACATCCGTGCTCAATTTGATTTCGCACGTCTCCAGCGTTGTCTCCCCAGGCAGGTCAGTCAACACATCCTTAAACTCCTCTACCAACTGCTGAAGTTGTTCCCGGAACTGGGCCTCCTCTGCACCGATGACCACATCCTTCGCTGTCTCGGTTGTAGTCAAAGGTACCAAAGGAATATCCTTCCGAAGGGTAGGAATAACCTGACTGGGATCTTCCTCTTGAGTGATCACTGCAGCCACAGTTGTCTGTTCCAACTCACTGTCTCTCTCTACAAACTCCTTCAGCAAATTGGCGTGGTAGAGCTTCTCCCGTCCGCGCACCCGAATCTTGTAGTCTGCCTCGCCAACCCTCGCCACCAGGGGAAAGGACCCTGCCATGCCAACTCCAGCTTGTTATTCTTCACTGGCCGCAGGATCAAGACCCTCGTCCCCGGTTGGAGAACACGAGGTCGTGCCTTCACATCGAAGTGCTGCTTGTACCTGGCCGACGCTTTCTCTAAGTTCCCTTGGGCGATCTCTCACAGGTCTCGGCGATCCTGTTGCGCAAATCGAACACATATTCGGCTGCAGTCTGGGTGTCTACGTTCTCAGGCTTCGACCAGAGATCGCGCAACACACTCATAGGGCCTCTCACTCGACGTCCGTAGAGCATCTCGAATGGAGAAAACCCTGTGCTCTGTTGAGGAACCTCTCGGTATGCGAAGAGTAATGCTGGCATCCATCGGTCCCACTCCTCTGGTCTGTCTTGGGTGAGTCTACGTAGCATCCTTTTCAATGTGCCGTTGAATCGCTCCACAAGACCATTACATTGAGCGTGATACGGAGTAGTACGCAGCCCTTTCACTGACAGCAGCTTGAATACTGGCTCATCGTTTCGCTGGTGAACTGCGTTCCTCTGTCAGTGAGAACCGAGGAGGAGGGTATACCCGTTCGCGACCACATTGAGAACAACGCTTCTGCCACAGTCTCAGACGTGATAGCTCGAAGAGGGACGGCCTCGGGATACCTGGTCGCAAAATCCACTTGCACCAGAACATACCTACTTCCTGACGCTGACATAGGTGCAATTGGCCCGATGATGTCCACGCCAACTCTGTCAAATGGTTCTTTCACCACTGGCATCTTGACTAGGGGTACCGGTCTTACACGCCCCTTGTCCAGGGTGCGCTGACAATTGGGACATGACTTCACATATCTGCCGATATCTCCGCACATCCCTGGCCAGTAGAAATATGGAAAAAATACGATCCTTAGTCTTGTTGGATCCCAAATGCCCTGCCATTGGGATGTCGTGGCCAAGAGCCAACACTATCTTCCTCAATGACCTAGGTACACACACTTGGTTCGCCACGCCGTTCGCACTTTCGTGGCGTCGCATGAGAACCTTGTCTTTCCACAGGAAGGACACCTTATTTCCATGGGGTTGGAAAATAAAACCTTCCGCGGCAGCCTTTCGCGCTGGGGCCAGACTGTCATCCTGGTCCTGCTTCTGAATAAGCTCCTCTCGAGTCACCGCCAATACTTGCTCCTTCAGGACAAAGGTCCAGTCGGCTTGTCGAGCGCTCGTGTCTGTGCGCGGGTCAGTACAGCCACCTGCGACTCTGCTGGACTCACGTGCCCGTCTGACACACCAATCACTCTCACGG
>JADBJO010011416.1:30000-50000 GCA_016801955.1 Conus betulinus | reverse complement strand
TTTATTTGGATCTCTCACTGGTTGTCCACACTACAGGAACAGCATATCTCAGAACACTTGAAGTTTGGTGAAAGATGCTGGCTTGTCAAAACAAACAAACAAACAAAAAAAACACACACAAAAAAAAAAACAAAACACAAAAACAACCCCCCCCAAAAAAAAAAAAAAAAAAAAAAAAAAAAAAAAAAAAAAAAAAAAAAAAAAAAAAAAAAAAAAAAAAAAAAAGAAAGAGAAGAAAAAAGAAAGAAAGGAAAGAAACTAGCAGGAGAGACTTCTCCAGCATTTGTTTCTGGTCCCATAGTCGTGCTAATCTGCAGACCATCAGTCTGGTATCTAGACACCTGTATGGTCACAGGTACCAGCAACACGGCAGTGTATTACTACAGTCATTTTGTGTTTGGATTCCCCAACAGCTGAGTCGTACACCGCCATGTTGGTTTGGTAACCTTGACCACTTTCCTGGTCCGTACAGGCGATAGAACTGGTTCCGTTCGTCTGAACAAATTTTGATAGCCGTTATAAGCTGCGAGAGTGAAGAGTTTGATACTTACTCTCTGACGTCATATTTGTTTTTAATCCTCATCTCATTTTTTCTCTTTCGTCCCCCTCCCCCCGCATATACATATACATATCCCGCCCTCTGGGCAAGAACAAGAGAGAGAGAGAGAGGGAGAGAGAGAGAGAGAGAGAGAGAGAGAGAGAGAGAGAGAGAGAGAGATGATGATGATGATGATGATGATGATAATAATCTTTATTTCCAAGGGTAACAAATAAGCAGACACATACTTTTTTTCATCCGGCGGCCCTTGCCCCACTAAGGTACTAACTAAGCATACAAGCGACTAAAACTTACAAAAATTGTAACAAACACACATATCTTCACAAATGCATTAAAAGTTGATGAGTTGTTCATCCACTAACATTTAAGGCGTAGATGACTTTAAAGGGGAAAAAAAAAAAAGCAATTGCAACAACAAACAAAAAATAAAGAAATTAATTTCAAAGACGAGAAAAAAAATCAGCTCACACAGACATAGAATAAGTGATCCTCCTATCGAAGAGAGAGAGAGAGAGAGAGAGAGAGAGAGAGAGAGAGAGAGAGAGAGAGAGAGAGAGAGAGAGAGAGAGAGAGTTACATTTTTTTGTAAAATATTGACATACAGCAAGCTGCTAAGGATGATAATTAGACAACTACAATGCATCAGTAATATCGACATTTTTTTCTTTCTTTAACAGTTACATGGTGTGGTTACAAGGCAAGACAAGAACGAGCAGTACTACAATCAATTGTCAGTTAGCAACAATACAGTCTTAGCGTCAATAATTATAACGATTATTATCATACACGCGCGTGTGTGTGTGTATGTGTGTGTGTGTGTGTGTGTGTGTGTGTGTGTGTGTGTGTGTGTGTGTGTGTGTGTGTGTGTGTGAGAGAGAGAGAGAGAGAGAGAGAGAGAGAGAGAGAGAGAGAGAGAGAGAGAGAGAGATGCCATCATAGTCTTTCACCCCCCTCCCTCATCTTTTCTTCTTCTTCTTCTTGAATTGTTCACACACTACCCCAAGACTATAATTATAAACTTAGTGACATTACATCAACACGCAGCCGTAAATACGGAGAGAGAGAGAGAGAGAGAGAGAGAGAGAGAGAGAGAGAGAGAGAGAGAGAGAGAGAGCTGGCATACACTTGGCAGAAAGTTTCTACTGGAAGGGCCCTGTCTCCCCAAAGAGGCCAGTTCTACAGTCTGCTAAAAAGGATCTGCTGACAGCATGTGAAAAGAATAAGGTTACGACTTGTACTCCGGTTTTACAGACCCAAATTATATCTTTTTCCCCATTCTTCGTTGTTGTTTTTTTTTGTTGTTGTTTTGTATCTCAGTTGTGAACTGTCTGAGGACCACCTTCCTTTGATTCCCTTTTCCGTGGTGCTTGGAAGGCGTACACCTTCCATTCAGTGAATAATAATTAAAAAAAACAAACAAACAAAAGGGGGGGGGGGGGGGGGGGGGGGGAGAGAGAGAGAGAGAGAGAGAGAGGAGAGAATGAATTTGTAAATTGTGATAAACTTTCAAAGCTCATTCACAGGAGGGGTGGGGGGGGGGGGGGGGGGGGGGGGGGGGGGGGGGGGGGGTGGAGGGGGGGGGTGGGGAGGGGGGGGGGGGTGGGGTGAGGAAGAAGGATTACATAAACGTCCGGAAAATTGAACGAAAGCGATACATTTGAACATACAGAAAATATCTCGTAGCGAAAAGAGACTCTAAATTGCGGAAATTTATGTACAATATTGAATACCCGACAAAATGATAGTTTACGTCAATTCGATCGACACCATTTTTAATATACGACAATTAATTCTATAATATGGTACGCTACCATGGTTTTGATCATCGACAGACTTTGTATGGCTCAAATTCAATTCAATATTATCCTTGAAGATTACATGGTGGAAAATGTCCATTTTTTTTTCTGGCTAGTTTTTCCAGTTCTGCCATGTCTCCATCAGAGATTTCCAGTTGCACTCCCAAAGAATTGCTTAATTGACAAACACAATTTTCAGTTGCACTCCGAAGAACTGCTTGATTGACAAATGCCTTTTCCAACTGCACTCCCGAAAGATCTGGTTGATTGACAAATGCCACTTTCTTCACCTGTGTCCAAGTTGTGGCCTGTTTTGAGGGCCGTTTTATGTTGCCTTGGAATAGGTAGGGAAGTTTCAAGCCGTCGAGAGAGAGAGAGAGAGAGAGAGAGAGAGAGAGAGAGAGAGAGAGAGAGAGAGAGAAGCATTCTTCTCACTTTTGCTCTTTCTTTTTCTTTCCATCTTTTTCCTGCACTCCCCCAACCCTCCACCCAGTTCTTTTACATGACCAATGCTTCACATCTCTTATGTTTTGACGAACTGGACAAGAACGTGCGTGTGTCCTTTCCCCCCTTCTTTCTTTGTGTCTTTCTCTTTGCGCATCACTTTTGGCTGCTATGACACCAGCAGTAGTGTTGGAAGCCTGGCCTGGTATCATCCGAAGATCAGCTTTAACAAAGAATGGATGGGAGTACAGTTTTTATACATAGCGGTCTAGTGACATGTACGCTTTGCAGTATCTTTGATATAGTGATAGGTGCCGGCGCGCACGTGACATACGGATTCGTGGCAGCAAACCGTACTGCACCGACACATTTGGGTCAACAAAAGCACCGAAGTCACGAATACAAGCAAAAGTGCAGAGAGATTACGGAACGTAACAGCAACTGGACTTGGCCAGGGCCGTGTGAACTCTGTGACAGCTCAGAGGACCAGTGGGAACGTGTTGACACAGCAGCACGTAGAAGACAGGCTGAACACCGGTGGTGCTGAATCACAGAACGCGTCCATGGGGATTTCTGGTTTGGCCTCATGCTTGGGAAACCCAGCCGTGAAAGAATTCGCCATAGAAGGCTCAGCTGGTCATCTCCCATGCTCACGGCTCGGCGGCGGTTGTCAAATGGAAGTGTCAGTTTGTGCTCCGTGTCCAGTCTTACCACGTTGTACATTTTCAGGTCAATGAATGCCGAGGTAATACCCGGTTAAGGTATTCAGAATATTATAGTGAGATCTATTTTAGTTTCGTTTCGTTCATATCAAATGCACAGATGTCCCATTAGCCGTTGTCCAGTACAGTATGACGGACACGGTCATGGTCACGGTGACTGCAGAGCCTGAAGAACTGGACTGGCTCGAGATACTGGGAAATGCTGAAAGGAATGATAACTTTTCTGTGTCTTTGTCGTTTGCTGCCGTCAACCGGACTGAGAGGAGGCATGTTGAAATGCAACGCTTTGATAAGACTTCGTATTACGGTGAGTAGTGTTTTGATTACTGATTGTGAAAAAACGACAAACCTCGGATGATATATTGTGTGATGTGCAGAATGTATTTCACTGTCAACCATCAGTGTTCATCTCTCTCTCTCTCTCTCTCTCTCTCTCTGATTGACAAGTGTCCAACATGTAAATATCTTTAATTCTGTAAAGGAAGAACACTCTATCTATCTCTCCTTCCCTGAACCCCCTTTCTCTCCCCCTCTCTCTCTCTCTCTCTCTCTCTCTCTCTCTCTCTCTCTCTCTCTCTCTCTCTCTCTCTCTCCTCACTCACAGTTATCCGTTACAGCAAAGGTACTCCATTGACCAGAAAGAAGCACAAAACAGTGACAGCTAAAATTAAAAAAAAAAAAAAAAAATCTGTTCTTTGCCTATAGTTGTGAACATTTCAGTTCTTTTGTTTCGCAAACATGCTGCCGGCCCCATTTCCAAAGCAACGGGCAGCAGTCATTGTTGGCAACCCATCACCAGCAAATTCTGAAACATGTCTGTTCAAGGTATCAATCTTCTGAAACGTAACACTTGATCTCTGAAAACAAGTTACGCTGAGAAGCACAGTCACACGCTTCTCTAAGCTGTGCAATGTGCGGGATGAGAATGCAGCTTAGTGTTGAAAGGAATTGTTGGCTTGCATTGGAATGATCACCTTTGAAATGTAAAGAGAATAGTTGTTGTGCAGGGTACATACAGACGCCATTTCGGGATGGATCCGCCCCGTGTTCAACATTCATGAGAAGCTGCGTCACTCTGACCAGACCACGTGATCACGCCATCTTCCTGAGTACTCTCAACTGGCGCAGCCCCAGCAGTCTGGGTATGACCACTTATCTTGGTCGATGTGGTTCCAGACAGAATGGTCTCAGACAGCCCCAAACGCACTTTTCCCATTTGTTTCTGTTCCCTGATGGCTTTGGTAACGGAGCGAGCGAAGAACAGCACGTGTCTCTGTTCTTTTCCTCTGGTACTGTTTGGGAGTTTCATCAGTATAGATTTCGCTTCTCGTTCCATGCAGACCACTTGAAACCGTATCAACTTCCAGGGCTGGGCACGTGGAACTGCTCAGTGTCTGTGTGGCCTGACCTGTTTGAGCACTTTACCTGTGACCTGATCTCTCAGTGTGCTGAGCACGAAGACGAGGCCCGCTGTCCCTTATACCTCTGGTAAATGTGGACCAGGGCAGGTAAAGCCGAAACAACGTTCTGCTGGTGAAACAATTATCAATAGTGGAAGTGAATTTGGGATAACTACTAATCAGAACAATGTCTTTTTTTTTTTTCAGAATTTAGCAAATCGTGTAGCCCTTCACATATGTTAACTTGTATTAATTGAAGAAATAGAGATAAAAGTTAATCAAGCACCTGATTAAGCTTCTTAGTGTGTCATCTTCGATATAAAGAAGGACAGATTCTGTCTTCCAGGGTTAGAGAAGTTAGAGGGGAAGAATGTTTAATTATGTGCTGCCAATATTTGTGTCCACGATCCATAAACAGTCAAGTCCGCTGACTGCTCCGATGATTTACAGCAAACAAGAGGAAGTGTTGCGAACAGTCTGAGTGCCTGAAATGCGTGTAAGGGTGGGGTGGTTTGTTAGAAGATTGTGTCGAGAAGGAAAAAAGAAAAGAAAAGAAAAGAAACAAACAAAAAAAACAAAAGAAACAAACAAAAACAAACAAAAAAAAAAAAAAAAAAAAAAACGGTGTCTTACGCACCCGGATAAACGCTTTAGAACTAGAGATTAAAAAAAAAAAATGATGCATTAACGTATATGGCAACCACACACATTTGACAACAAACGCACACTAAAAAAAAAAAAAAAGGTGTGTGTGTGTGTTGTGTGTGTGTGTGTGTGTGTGTGTGTGTGTGTGTGTGTGTAAGAGTTCGGCAAGCCAGCCTTCCCATTCCATGGGACTTCATCTGTTAAGTGCAAAAAGGAGCCAGAGGGAAATCTTTCCAGCAACGTTCTTTCCTGTAGGTTCACTAGCGAACAACTTTGCCGGCTCTCAATTATACGAAAAGCCTTATGATTACTAATATAAATATCTCTTTCTTTTACATTCAAAATCGTTCCGCTGTCCTCTCACGAAAGAGCACATTCAAAGACAAGGTAGCGTTCGAATCCCACGTTCAAAAACACACACTTAGCTGAACACTAGTGGTTATATGGTTCAGCACACGAGTCAAACTAGTGCGAGACTTTCCGTTTGTTTCCCTGGCGAGGCAAACTTTCCGCCATGGCCATGTCTTCAACAAAAGAGAATTTGAAGACGTATGAATATCGGTTTTTTTTTTTCGTCAAGGGTCATCTAGCAATCTGTGATAGCCTCCTGAGACAAGGAGACCCTCTAGCCCCAAAATATAAGTTGCAGAACCCTAGTGGTTTCTTCTAAAAACGTACAACACGAGGAACGTTCAGGAAGAAAAAGGGACACATGTTTTCACAACAGTGTTCTGCATGTTCACTCGACTTGTCCTCGTTTTTTTTTTCTTTTTTTTTTTTCTTTCCAACAGGGGCGTAGTGACTCTTTCCTTAGCCAGTGACATACACGAGCTGACTAGCCCTGGCTCCCACGAGAGCAGAGATACAACGGGACACCACGCCCCAGCCAACTGGCCACCTGAGTCTGGGTTCTGGGTGCCGTAGCTGGCGATCAGCTGAAGTCCACGCTGCTCCTTCTGCAGCAACAGAAAGGGTCAGCAAGGGACTGTTCGTGGACAACAAGTTGATCAAACGAGCAGCCCCGCTACCATGACTTTCACCTTTGAAGGCAAGGGACTGTTAGGGGACAAGAAGGGACTGTTAGGGGACGAGAAGGGACTGTTAGAGGACAACAAGGGACTGTTGGGGGACAACATGGGACTGTTAGGGGACAACATGGGACTGTTGGGGGACAACATGGGACTGTTAGGGGACAACAAGGGACTGTTGGGGGACAACAAGGGGCTGTTAGGGGACAACAAGGGACTGTTGGGGGACAACAAGGGGCTGTTAGGGGACAACAAGGGACTGTTGGGGGACAACATGGGACTGTTAGGGGACAAGAAGGGACTGTTAGAGGACAACAAGGGACTGTTAGGGGACAACAAGGGACTGTTAGAGGACAACAAGGGACTGTTAGGGGACAACAACTGTTAAGGGACAACAAGGGACTGTTAGGGGACAACAAGGAACTGTTAGGGGACAACAAGGGACTGTTAGGGGATAACAACTGTTAGGGGACAGGACAAACAGGGACTGTTAGGGGACAACAACTGTTGGGGGACAACAAGGGACTGTTAGGGGACAACAACTGTTCGGGGACAAACAAGGGACTGTTAGGGGACAACAAGGGACTGTTAGGGGACAACTGTTGGGGGAAAACAAGGGACTGTTAGGGGACAACAAGGGACTGTTAGGGGACAACAACTGTTCGGGGACAACAAGGGACTGTTAGGGGACAACAAGGGACTGTTAGGGGACAACTGTTGGGGGACAAGAAGGGATTGTTAGGGGACAACAAAGGACTGTTAGGGGACAACAACTGTTAGGGGACAAGAAGGGACTGTTAGGGGACAACAACTGTCAGGGGACAACAAGGGACAGTTAGGGGACAAGAAGGGACTGTTAGGGGACAACAAGGGACTGTTAGGGGACAACAAGGGACTGTTAGGGGACAAGAAGGGACTGTTAGGGGACAACAAGGGACTGTTAGAGGACAACAAGGGACTGTTAGGGGACAACAACTGTCAGGGGACAACAAGGGACTGTTAGGGGACAAGAAGGGGCTGTTAGGGGACAACAAGGGACTGTTAGGGGACAAGAAGGGACTGTTAGGGGACAAGAAGGGACTGTTAGGGGACAACAACTGTCAGGGGACAAGAAGGGACTGTTAGGGGACAACAAGGGACTGTTAGGGGACAACAAGGGACTGTTAGGGGACAAAAAGGGACTGTTAGGGGACAACAACTGTCAGGGGGACAAAAGGGACTGTTAGGGGACAAGAAGGGGCTGTTAGGGGACAAGAAGGGACTGTTAGGGGACAAGAAGGGACTGTTAGGGGACAACAACTGTCAGGGGACAACAAGGGACTGTTAGGGGACAACAAGGGACTGTTAGGGGACAAGAAGGGGCTGTTAGGGGACAAGAAGGGACTGTTAGGGGACAGAAGGGACTGTTAGGGGACAACAAGGGACTGTTAGGGGACAAAGAAGGGACTGTTAGGGGACAAGAAGGGACTGTTAGGGGACAACAACTGTTAGGGGACAACAAGGGACTGTTAGGGGACAACAAGGGACTGTTAGGGGACAACAAGGGACTGTTAGGGGACAACAAGGGACTGTTAGGGGACAACAACTGTCAGGGGACAACAAGGGACTGTCAGGGGACAACAAGGGACTGTTAGGGGACAAGAAGGGGCTGTTAGGGGACAAGAAGGGACTGTTAGGGGACAACAACTGTCAGGGGACAACAAGGGACTGTCAGGGGACAACAAGGGACTGTTAGGGGACAAGAAGGGGCTGTTAGGGGACAAGAAGGGACTGTTAGGGGACAAGAGGGACTGTTAGGGGACAACAAGGGGGACTGTTAGGGGACAAGAAGGGACTGTTAGGGGACAACAAGGGACTGTTAGGGGACAAGAAGGGACTGTTAGGGGACAACAAGGGACTGTTAGGGGACAAGAAGGGACTGTTAGGGGACAACAAGGGACTGTTAGGGGACAAGAAGGGGCTGTTAGGGGACAACAAGGGACTGTTAGGGGACAAGAAGGGGCTGTTAGGGGGACAAGAAGGGACTGTTAGGGGACAAGAAGGGACTGTTAGGGGACAAGAAGGGACTGTTAGGGGACAACAAGGGACTGTTAGGGGACAAGAAGGGGGACAAGAAGGGGCTGTTAGGGGACAACAAGGGACTGTTAGGGGACAACAAGGGACTGTTAGGGGACAAGAAGGGACTGTTAGGGGACAAGAAGGGACTGTGTTAGGGGACAAGAAGGGACTGTTAGGGGACACAAAGGGACTGTTAGGGGACAAGAAGGGACTGTTAGGGGACAACAACTGTCAGGGGACAACAAGGGACTGTTAGGGGACAAGAAGGGACTGTTAGGGGACAAGAAGGGACTGTTAGGGGACAACAAGTGTCAGGGGACAACAAGGGACTGTTAGGGGACAACAAGGGACTGTTAGGGGACAAGAAGGGACTGTTAGGGGACAAAGTCGACCAAACGAGCAGCCTCGCTATCATCACTTACACCTTTGAAGGCGAACGCTATTCACATCACAAACACCTCTGAAGGTGAAGGAGGTAGGCAACGGAAATGCTTTTATTACTGTAAACTTCTAACTAATTTTGATGAATCTGAAGGCTAAAACATAAGAAACCCCACCACACACACGAGAGTTAGGCATGTCTCGGCCTCCCCCACCAGCTAAGTCACTTACCCGCCTTGGGGATCCAGATGGGCGAGAACGGGATGATGGGAAGAATATACTAGAATCATTGAGGTCCACACACACACACACACACACACACGTGTGCGCCCTCCAGCCAAACATTTTAACAATCGAGGTGTGTGCCCGTGAACACTTTGTTTTCTTTCATTTGGTCCAACGCGCACACAGCGCGACTGTTCATCTTTTCAAAGAAATTTACAATGCAAAGACTACTTTGGCCGATAAATATCGCCAAAAAAAAAAAGTGTCCGACGCCTGAGAGGGTTAGCAGTGCGTGAAGCAGTGCGATAGAAGAGGGGGGGGGGGGGGGGGGGGGGGGGGGGGGGGGGGGGGGGGGGGGGGGGGGGGGGGGGGGGGGGTAGGTGTGTGTGTGAAAAGGTGGCAAAAAGAAAGAAAAGCTCAATGAGGCAACATGGATGTCTTGTTTTTTGATGCTACGTGGAGAGTGTTGTGACTTAATTCATTTCTGTTTTCTTCTTCCATCAAATTATACTGTATTCTTCGTTACAATTTAATGTGAGTGTTAGCACACACACACACACACACACACACACACACACACACACACACACACACACACACACGCACACATATGGGGAGAGAGAGGAGAGAGAGAGAGAGAGAGAGAGAGAGAGAGAGAGAGAGAGAGAGAGAGAGAGAGAGAGAGAGACAGAGACAGAGAGACAGAGAGAGAGAGAGAGAGAGAGAGAGAGAGAGAGAGAGAGAGAGAGAGAGAGAGAGAGAGAGAGAGAGAGAGAGAGAGAGGTCGGGAGAGGGGAGGGAGGGAGGGAGGGAGAGAGAGAGAGAGAGAGAGGGGGGGGAGAGAGAATGGGAGAGAGAGAGAGAGAGAGGGGGGGGAGGGAGGAGTGAGTGAGTGGGAGGGAGGGAAGGAGGGAGGTGTGTGTGTGTGTGTGTGTGTGTGTGTGTGTGTGTGTGTGTGTGTGTGTGTGTGTGTGAGAGAGAGAGAGAGAGAGAGAGAGAGAGAGCTCTGAAAATTCTAGAACATCCATTATTCACCCATAAACTCTCAAACAGATGCGCATGCATGCATATTTTCATTTTTTATTTGATGCATCCCCCTCCCCTCCTGCATTTGCCCTCCTGTTCTTCTCTCTGGGCAGGTGGACGCTGGAGGGAGATGCTACCTCTACAAGGTGAAAAGAGATGATCACATTTCCCGAGTGGATGCCAGGAGAGAATGTCAGAAGAGTGGAGCTTCTCTGGTCAGCTTGGAAACTGCCCAGGAGGTGAAGGCCCTCACGGACATTAGGAAATACAGCACCGGTGGTGTCGTCTGGATCGGAGCAGCAGCGGCCGAATTCATCCTTGGGAAGACCTCCCTGAATGCCATGTGACAATCCATGTGCTGTATCTGTTTGTTCTTTTTTTTCTGTTTAACTTTCTGTGCCACCTCAGTGGCATTGCACCCAGGCTTTTATTCCGGCTGCCCTCGTCCACAGCCAAACCATGGTTTGTCCCGCTGCGGCCCCGGCACCCACCTTCCACTGGGAGCAGTCAATGTCAAGTCTTCATGAGACAACCCACAAGAGGAGACGCTGCACTGCTGCCGAGTCAAGTCGGTGCGGTGAGTGGTGCCTGTACTGATCCAACATAGGCAGGGCACGCCCACTAAGCTCCCTATTGATCACTGTAATTGCTTGGTCGCAAAGCCAGTGGTAAGCTCTCCCTCCGGAGGGCGCCATCACGCCCGTCGAATGAATCTGCCGATATCGTTGGCCACGACAGAACATCACCAAGGACATAGACGTGGAGAGTAAATCGAAACCGAAGTCACCATGAGAACAGGGCATGAAGGGCATGACGGGGCACAAAATCTGAGGCATTTTTTTTATGCTGATCGAGGATGATGAGGATGATGAAGACGATCCCAGGCTTTTCTATTCTGGTGTCAGACTGCATGACCTGGCTGTACTCTAAGCTTATTTTTACATCTCGGTGTCGACGGGCCCGAGGGGAACAGACACCTGCAGCGTTGGTCATGCAATGTGAACAACACTGTCAGAGGCACATCCATTAGGTAGGTGAATTTAGCAGTATGCGATCTCAATTTTTAGAGAATTTAGCCCACAGCAAACAGAACTCATAAAAAGAGCTGGTCGGGGCAGACCATCCTACATATGAATGAACCCGATGGGAATCGAACCCACGACCCCACAGCCGAGTATGCGCAATGTCAACAACTTCACCACAGCACTGGCGTGCTTTTCATCTTGATATTTGGTAACGTCTGAGTGATTTCTCAGTAAATGTCCAAATGCCCGACTTACGACAATTTGTGCACATTCAAATGGTACTGGCACAACGAGTGACATTATTTCCTTGTTGTCGAGGGTGGGAATGGGGAGCGGTTAAGGTGGGTGTGCTCTTTGCTTAGAAGGTTCTTTGTTTGGGAGAGAGGATTGTTTGTTTGTTTGTTTTTTTACCCAGCGTACATGTCAACGTAATACACACTACAACAAAATTATCCGATCAATTTGTCGCTTCTGCATTCCTCTCCTCTTCTTTTTTCACTCATCCTCTTTGACAGCAATGACCCCCCTCCTACACACACACACACACACACACACACACACACACACACACACACACACACACACACAGAGAGAGAGAGAGAGAGAGAGAGAGAGAGAGAGAGAGAGAGAGAGAGACTGACACAGCACCTGTGCCAAGCGGGTACTTGAGACTCCCCATAGAAATACAGCAGCGTTAGTGTCTCACAGTAGTCAAGAGCTCGGAGCTCATAGAGACACAGAGACAGACAGACAGACAGACAGGGAATGGGAGGGAACCACGGGAAGTACACAGAACAAGCAGGGAGGCAGATTTTTGTCCTGATATTAACATTTTTTTCTCTATTAAAGACAATTGTTGACAAAAGAAGAAATATTTGTGACTATTTCCATGTATTAGATTTCACTGAAACACGATTAGATTCTCATGATTTATGGCAGTATAGCAATTCCAAAATATTCATTCATCAGAAAAGATCCATATAGGCCCAGGGAAAGTAATAGTACGTTTTGTATATTTTCAGCATCTTAACGGAATGCATTCAGACTTAAAAGCATATGAAGTCGAGTAAATATGTACAGAGATAAAGCGTAAGACAATAGCCCCGTTGCTCATATGTAGAAATACCCGCAGTCATGCATTTGCCTTGGAGTGGCATGACAAATTTCCTACGTATGATAGATGAGACAGATATCAACAGTAGCAACGTCCGTTTAGAAGATGAGCTTGATGTTGATATGCTTAAAACAATACTATGCCTGGAAATCGACCATGAAATCGCTTGGATTGAAGCAGATTGTTTCAACTCCAGGTAGGTCAACGGCGACGTCTGCTATTATTAATGATAATATCTAATCAAATCATCCTGAATGTTAATGTTACAAATCTGAAAATCAATGATTGTCATATTATTTATTGTACACAGAATTAGAAGAATACCTAAGCACAACAACAACAACAACAACAACAACAACAACAACACAAGAAGGAACAGTACAGCACACTGCAAAGACCTTACAAACAGTTCAATCAGATTACCTTTTGATGAATCTCACAAGCGATCCCGATGAACGCTTTCCAGGCTTGCTAGACGAGCATGCACCCCATACAACAAAATGAGGGTAAAGAATTTTATTATTTCATCTTCACGAAGCAAAAAAAAAAAAAAAAAAAAAAAAAAAAAAAAAAAAGTGAAAAAGAGAAACAAACCGAATCAAAAGAAAACTATCAAAGAAGACAGGGATGAATTTACTTATGTAGAACGTTTGAAACAAGAATCTTAAAATCACTTTCGATAGGCTAATTGAAAATGACAATGACCTACCTAGCTAATGTTAAGTCTGCCATACTGTAATGAGAGACTCTGATGAGAGTTTCCCCATTATAACTCAGAATTTCACTGAGAAACAGTTTCAACTACTACTTCCTATCAGCTCCCAATACGTTGCTCCCCTTCTCAAGGTAAGGTAAGGTAATGTTGCTTATAGCCCAGCCGACCACAAAGGGCCATGTCAAGGCTGTCACCACGTCGTCGAATTCGTCCCATAAGTCATTCATTCACAAAACGTTTTAAAACAAAACTTCTAAAACACACCGGAAAATTTTGTTAAGAATCTTTCTACTTTAAATCTCAGATCAGATGAAAAATGTTAATCTCTTTCAGAAATTAAAAAGTCACATCAGGTGGAACATCTCTCAAGCGAAAGAGATCACACTGTCGACACACTACTAGCAATCTTAAAAAAAAAAAATGGGTCCAACAATTCACTGTTCTTCCTCTAAGTGTACATGAAGTTGGAACAGTAATAATCCCAACGAAAAGTGCCAGACAAAATCAAATCGAATTTTTC
Organism: Conus betulinus; assembly: GCA_016801955.1. Taxonomy (NCBI): domain Eukaryota; kingdom Metazoa; phylum Mollusca; class Gastropoda; order Neogastropoda; family Conidae; genus Conus; species Conus betulinus. The sequence continues at coordinate 36,342 of JADBJO010011416.1, read as the reverse complement.
TCTACCATACTTTGCAGAAGCTTAACTTGTGTCTGCAATTACAAGGAACAAAATATTCCTGTCTGCCCTTTGCATTACCGTGTTCGACCCAGTCAATCCTGTCAGAATTAACACATTTATTAGACCCATGGTTGTCTATCATAATCAAGTTCCAGTTTGAGGTGATCAGCTTTTGATCTGGTGAACCAGCATAGTACTGAAACGGATCAATGTGTAAACCAAAGACGAGAGTTCTGTATGAGTCTCTTCTAAGAGAGAGAGACGTCATCGTGTATTACGAAACCGATTATGTTCTATTGAAATTATTGTCTAGAAATGAGTGTCACAAGGTTCCCATTTAGGGCTCTTCCTCTTTTTATGTTTGATGATGAATGAACACTACACACAGCAAACTACAACGTTTCACATGAATTGTTTACTGACGATGACACCATACGTTACTTTTACGATTCATGGTTCTTAAAGCTATCCAGTGAACTTACAAAGGTTTCTGCTTTGCACCGTGCAACACACAAAAACAGCATGCACATGGAGGGGGTCAAAGTTCAATGCAAGTAATGCCCACAAATGACATGATGATGCATAGGAGGAAAACTCAAGTATATGTGGCCGAAAGCTATCAAGCTCAGTGTGAGCTCAACCTTCATTATCTGGATGAAAGCTATCAAGCTCAGTGTGAGCTCAACCTTCATTATCTGGATGAAAGCTATCAAGCTCAGTGTGAGCTCAACCTTGATATATGGATGAAAGCCATCCGAGCTCAGTGTGAGCTCAGCCTTGATGTATGGATGAAAAGCTATGGAGCTCAACCTCAATGTGAGCTCAGCCTTGATGTATGGATGGATGAAAGCATTGAGCTCAATGTGAGCTCAACCTTGATGTATGGATGAAAGCTATGGAGCTCAATGTGAGCTCAGCCTTGATGTATGGATGAAAGCTATGGAGCTCAATGTGAGCTCAACCTTGATGTATGGATGAAAGCTATGGAGCTCAATGTCAGCCAAAGCTTGAGCGACCAGTCTTTGGTTGAGAGAATAAGACCTCTCCTTGGATCGGTCATACTGGCCAATGAGTTAAATGCACCAGAGAGACGAGCCTTCAGTTTCTGCATGGGAACATTCTCCACAATATTCTCTCCATCAATATACAGCTGATGGGAATAGCCGATTTAGAAATAAAATACCCCCTTCTGCACAGAAACCAATGGCGCTGAACATGTATTCTTCCAATGCGTTTCTGTTAAGCCTGCATGTGATTTATGTCAAGACACTAAATTCAAGATAACACAAGAAGAAATGCCTCTTAAGGAAACAGACGTACTTGTTGGATACAAGAACAGAAGGTTGACTGACGAAAATACAAAAGCGATTAATCAACTTATGCTGATTACAATAAAAGGATCATAAGCAAATTCAAAAACTTTTGTTAATATTCTTGATCTGCTGGAAATGGAAACCGAATTGAAAAAAAAGGGTTCCCCAGTGTGTAATCCTTGCACGCATGGAAACGTGCAAACATACGTACATGTTTGCGCCCACTTGTTAGCAAACATACACATGCATTTCTATTTCACCTGAGGAATTGAGCTATGGTTTAAAGGACTGTGTCTACTCGGAAATCGTCCTCAGAAAAAGGAGCGTGAATAAGTTGAATGAAAGACGATAGGATCTGTTTTGTGTGCCACTTCTGTCGCGATTGTTTTCCTCTGATATACATGGCAGTCCTCAAGTACAGATTGTGATGCATTCTCTCCGTAACAATTGAAGTTTTGGACCGTAATGAAGCTAACTGTTTCGTCATGATTTTTTTTGTTGTAAATTATCAATTGTTTCTAGTTAATCACTGTAGATTCTAGACGATCTGTTTCATCACAGACAGAATTGACCTTGTCATGACAGATGTGCTGACTATAGAAAATTCAAAATTACCCGAAGCGTTAATTAAAATTGGAATTAACAGGTATGTAAAAAGTGCATGGACATAGAGTTGGTATTTTTCATATTAATTCTCATCGTCTTAAATGTGGATTTGAATGAACAAGCAATCTCATGCACACTGCGCAAAGAGTAAAAGAAAATGGAATTCAGTTCCTGTTTTCTTGTCTTATTCTTTATAAGCTCAGGAAAAAAACCTACTTAATTCTAAGCAAACAACCCTCGTAATTTTCGATGCTTGCTTACTACTAATCATTCCAACAACCCTGAAAATTGTTTGTCCATGAAAGAAGACAGTTTCAAAAATAGCAACAAGTAGGCCTGAAGGTTAGAAAAGGCCACATGCTGCGGTATCTTAGCTTGCGCACAGTTGTAATGTGTTCATTGTGTTTCTTGCGCGATCTGGGATGCTTGATGTGGCTTTCGGTCAAAGGTTACGAATATTCCTTGAAATGAATTCGATAACATCTCACTTTTTATGCCACCCAGTGCAGTAAAGGTGTTGGCTTTCGCTGAATTAAGTTATTCATGTTCGTAAATTAAAGAAAAGTCCAATTTGTCACATATGTTTGTCATAAACTCATATTCAGCTGCATCTTCATGTATTTATTTTTAAAGCTGATGGTTTTATGGGACAGGCCTATGGCAGACATGGAGTTTACAATCTGCTCAAGCTAAGACACTTTCCATTTCAGATGGATGGGTGGTGTGAAATCAGCCTGAAAAATAATAACGATACTGGTTGCGAGTTAATTTGCCAACAACAGGTGATTGACTTTTTTCTTGCTCTTTGGATTATGTTTGATTGACGCTGGCGCAGCGTGGACACACAACCAGACAGACAAGGAAAGGGAGTTGCCCCTTGTAATATCATAAGTGAAATTTTGCACAACATGACAGAAAAGGAAAGAGAGTTACTCCTTGTAATATTATAAGTGAAATATTACACAACATGACATAAAAGGAAAGAGAGTTACCCCTTGTAATGTCATAAGTGAAATGTTACACAACACGAAATACCTTTCACTGTTTTTCGAGCTATTTTCAACACACACGCCTTATACGATAAGAACGTCCAAGCTCCCATGGACTCGCAGTGATTTCTATTCGTTCAAGATGGCCTCAGACAATGCCACCAAAGCTCCCTTTATCATTTAAAATGCCCTGGTATTCACGGACCTACTATGACGTTTTCATTCTTAGCTTGGCCTCAAAGGATACCATAGATATTCCTTTATTATAGAAAATGCCCTTGTCCTCACAGACTTACAGTGTAGTTTTTATCTTTGGCTTGGCCTCAACAACGCCACAAAAATCTCACTTCTTTCGAAGCGACCTCATGTCAAATTACTTACGACGAATTGCAGGTTCTGCCTGTGCCTGTCTTGAAAATAAATTCTTTAATTTCCGTGTGTTAGTGTTAACTCAGGAAAACTTATTGAAAAGAAAAAAAAAAAATCAGTATTAATAGTTCATGTCTAACTCAAGTTACAAAGACGTCTTTATCTACAACATCATGAATCTTTTTTTAATCGTTATTGTCACAAAACATTGGGCGCGACACATTTGTGCAAACAACTGTCTGCTTGATTATCATAATGAAACGTAGTGGAATGGCATCCAACAAAAGTTGAGCTTTGGCGTCTTTCATACATAAATGATATATCAGCAGCTGCTAAGTCTCAAATGGTATATCTTCTCTCACGACTAGACATTTAAAAACTGATTGAGAGAACCAACACAAACAAGGACACTAAAGTGATTTAGAACCAACATAAACAAGGACACCACAGATTCTCATTGACAACTGAACAGAACATTTCAAGCCATAAAAATAGCATTCTGCAAGTTCTGAAAATTGGCTGTCCGTTTCCCCAGTAATGGGATTTTTTTTGTTTGTTTTAAAAATCCGGATATCACAAAAGCAGAGCCTGCATTAGTATCATACAGAACAGAAGGGTCAGTGTAACCTTTCAAATGATTATTACATCTTTTTTCCAAACCAGTTCTGACTGATGCTGTTGCTACATGCAGACAAACTGCTTATGTTGTTGCTTGGTCTTCAGTTTAACGTCTTTGTTGTTTCAGACTACAAATTGCTAAATTTAGAAAAAAAGGGGGTTAGTTATTCCCAAGGACACAGACAAACAGAGTACAGGACAAGAGGCAATGCATTTCGACCTCTTGGGTCTTCTTCAGGCGGAAACAAATAATATTTAGGACAGAAAAACGAAGAGCGAGAAACCACTTATCTTTTCATGTTCGCCACGAGATCAAAATGGACCCAAGAGGTCGAAATGCATTGCGTCTTGTCCTGTTCTCTGTTTGTCTGTGTCCTTGGTGGTAACTAACCCGCTCCTTTTTTCTAAATTTTGCTTCATGTTCCGCCCTCAGTCACTCCGTTTTGAAACTTCAAACTGCTGACTTTTGCACTTATTTCCCAGGGAGGTACAGCGGCTACAGAGATACATCCAACGCCACAACAGGGAATGATATAGTATAACTAACATGATGATTGAAATCTTGATCTGAAACCATTTCTGACCTTTCTGTATTGCCAAAACAACAACAACAACAAAAAGACAACGACAACAGCAATAAAACACAATAGAATAAATAACAGAAAGATAAAACACGATGCCAACAACTTTTGGGCGGTTCATTGGAGTGTCTGTTACTCTTTCGTAATTCATGCATGCATTCTGAGACTTCGTTTCATCTATCATATTTTCAGAAGCATGTGGATCCTCTTCGATGCAATTCAACGTCAGGGACTTAAGGTTTGTCGTTATGTTTTGTATGATCTCACACACAGTTGTTCTTTCAAGAGCCCTTCAAAGTTTGTTCTAACTGCATAAAATTCTAAATGCTAAGAACTGCCACATTTTCATTCAGCTGGATAAATACAGTTGCTTTTTTTTTGAAACTGAAACGAACAAACGTGAGAAAAGTTCGAGCGAGAGAGAGAGATGAATGTGCGAGAGAGATGAATGTGGGTGAATAAATGAAACGAGAGAGAGAGAGAGAGAGAGAGAGAGAGAGAGAGAGAGAGAGAGAGAGAGAGAGAGAGAATTCTTCAGACTTCAGACTTCAGATGGTTTATTGTTCACACATTATATCGATACAATCGAGTGAGTTTAATGAAAGTATCATTCTGGGGCTTTGTTTGTAGACGTGGTCATACACACAATACATTAGAAAACAATCTCTCTCTCTCTCTCTCTCTCTCTCTCTCTCTCTCTCTCTCTCTCTCTCGGGAAAAAGTAAACACGTGAGAGAGCGCGAGCCCTCATATACAGTCATATGCACGCAACAAGCGCACCTACACACAATCAAATAAGTTTCTCAAGAACTGTCAAATGAAAAAAAAAAAAAAAAAAAAAAAAACCCAGGCCAGCAGCCCGCAAAAAAGTACGTGACAACAATTCAGACGGTGAATTTATCCATAGTCGCACGTGAAATGACGGTGATCTAACATGCTGCTGCAGAGTTTTAATGCAAATAAATAACCTTATCAGACTTGATGATGGATTAGTGACGTTAAAATTGGATAATGTATGTGTTCTGTAGGACAACAAATGAAATCTGATATATATTAGTTTCGTAGGTCGCTATAAGACAGGCAAAAGAACAAAAATGGGTCTCATCTTCTTGAGAGGCTGGTCAAAACGGACGTTGTAACATGCCAAATTTTCTGATTTGTATCCACATCTGTAACAATTCAGATCTGTTAATCCCAAGCGAAATTTAGCATACATATTTCTGATGTAATGTGAACTGAAAACATGGAAATATTGTTCACGTTCTAATAGGCTTTAAAAACTACAATAAAATTCGTAAAGTTGTGCTGTCAGAGAGTTTTGAAGACCAGTTTTGTTTAGCACAGTAAGTCAATTGTTGCTTAAATTCCTTCAGAAAACCTTCTCTGTTTTTCACACCCCCTGTGAGTGCCATGCATGTCCAAAACCATTCACACACAACATTCTTCTGACTTTAGTAGCCCACGTTTCCTTTCTCTTTCGCTTATTTCTTTAAGCACTTGGTAAGCCAAGTTGGAAAATCTGGTTTGAGGTAATGCACACAAAGTCTGAGCTAAAAAGAAACATACTGCACTAAAGCTTGCACGAAGAGAGGAAGTTGACTAGGTTAACCATTCACCCTTTGATTTGGTGTACAGAGAGCTACATTCAACAACTATTTACACACAGATAAATATACTTTTTCTGTCTTGTCTATTTCATCAGTACCCCAAATTTCCAACACATACAACAGTATTGGTACAATCTGGGCATCAAACAACTGAAATTTTTTTTTTTGGGTTAGTACAATTGATTTCTCACATTGCTCTAAATATGTCTACAACACATTGCTTCCATAACCATGTCTTCGACAGACAATTTGCGGCTCA
>JADBJO010011416.1:22500-27500 GCA_016801955.1 Conus betulinus | reverse complement strand
TTATATAATTTATGAAACAAGACCCCCGGCTGTGGTCAATTTTGATATACCCGGGGGATTCACCATAACCCCTCTACCAGGGAACAACACGCAGTGTCCAGAGACTCATTTCCAGTGTCACGATGATGGGTTTTGTCTCCCTGTCTACGTCAGGTGCAATGACATGTTCGACTGTCCCGAACATGAGGATGAAGTTGATTGTAAGAATTACAAAACGTGCCCAGGATTTTATCGGTGTCGTGACAGACACAAGACACTCTGTCTGCACGTGAATCACGTGTGTGATGGTCTGCCACAGTGTCCACTGCGTGATGATGAACTGATGTGCAACATAGCGTGTCCTGAGTCATGCGTTTGTCTCGGTTATGCTTTCTCATGTCAAAGCGCGCTTTTCTCCTCAGCTCTTTCCCACAGTTACGCTACCTTGAAGCCGCAGTAGTGGAATGCGTATAAGTGACGTCACCCATAACATCATGCTGATCCACCTGGGCGTTGAGGAGTGGGATGAGGAGATTAAAAGAACTTGTTTTACCAAATCTCCACAGTTTGGATCTTAGTAAGAATCTGCTTCAATCTGTCAACTTCAGCCACTTTGCAAGGATGCGTCAACTTCGGAGGTTGAATCTGGCTGGTAATCCTATGTCCAATAATACATTTCTAGTTCAAAATAAATATATTCTTCCATCACTGGTGATCTTCAATATTTCTCATGTCCAAACAAATTCTGTGAAACATGAGGATGTTGCCAGTTGTTATGCCAAAGTTACAGGTTCTAGACTTGTCGTGGAATAAAATTAAGGTGCTGCAAGAACAAGGAATGTTTTCTGATCTTAGGGTGTTTAATCTACAGGGTTGTCCTATAACTGATTTTGCTCCCGACTTCATGAAAAACATGACAAATCTTATGTACGTTTTTTCAGACAACTTCAAACTGTGTGTCCTGTTGTTTTACCGGACAATTTCTTAGGTAAATGTTCAGCCCCAGCTGATGAAATCTCATCTTGTAAGGACTTGTTGAAATCTGTTGTTTACCGTGGTGCTCTTTTGATATTTGCTGTTCTTGCTATTCTGGGAAACTTTGGTGGTTTTGTCTATCGTATATATTTTTTGTCAAAAAGCACCAAGACCGGTTTTGTCATTTTTGTTCTCCAACTGTGTGTTTCTGACTTTTTGATGGGAGTGTACTTAGTCTTCATTGGTGTGGCAGACTGGATGTATGCAGGTAATTATATTTGGAATGAAGTTGCATGGAAAAAGAGTTCAGCGTGCAGCGTTGCAGGATTCTTGTCCTTGTTATCATCTGAAGTGTCTGCATTTCTGATCTGTTTTATCACAATTGATCGTTTCCTTGTGCTTCGTTTCCCGTTTAGTCAGATCAGGTTTGGAGCCAAATCAGCTCACATAGCCTGTGTCATCATGTGGGCTGCGGGATTTACTCTGGCAATGGTGCCTCTGCTTCCTGTAACATCACACTGGGAATTTTTCCATCAGACAGGTGTTTGTATTCCACTGCCCATCACCAGAGCTGACTTCCCTGGTCGCATTTACTCTTTCAGCATCATGATCGTCTTCAACCTAATTATGTTCCTCATGATTGGTGTGTGGGTCAGTGTCTTATTTACTGGTCGGTGAGGAGCAAAGGTATATCTAATCAGCTGATAAAAACCAAAGACATGGGTGCCCAGAGCACACAATCCAAGGAAGCAACAATCGCCAGACGTCTCCTGTCTGTGGCAGTGTCTGATTTCCTGTGCTGGTTTCCTATCGGTCTGTGTGGCGTCATGGCTGCTAGTGGTGTCGTCATTCCGGGCGAAGTTAACGTAGGGATGGCCATTTTTGTGTTGCCACTCAACTCAGCACTCAACCCGTTCCTCTACACGTTGAGCATAATACTGGAGAAACGGCGCAAAGCCCAAGAACTCCGATTTCAGAAAATGTTACGTGCTGAGCAAAAGCGAAAACTCTTGACTCTTGATGCGTATGTACAAAAAAAAAGAAAAAAAAGACCAACAACAGAACAGACCAAAAAGTAATTGTTGAAATTGTCCATCTGAACAGCCTGCTTACTTTTCTGATTTTTTTAAATAAGTTCTTGCTGGCTACTTCCACTCTTCCTCTGTTTACATGCATGAGTTCATGGACCATTTCTATTCCTTTCTAGCCACTGTTATTATTGCTAATATTACCACTCTTATCATTGATACTATCATTATTATCATCCGACAATACTGTTTGCTTCTGTTCATTGACCATTTCTATCCCTTTGCACCATCTACTGCTATTACTAAGATTATTTTTACCCTTATTACTATCTTTACTATTATCATCATATCATTACTATCCTCACTGTCATCACCATCAGCATGATCATCATTACTGATGTGATTGTTGTCGTTGTTGCTATTGCTATTATCATAATCACTACCATTATCCATGCAAATACTAGATCCTGTTACCACTAATCTCATCACGAGAAGCAAGTTGTAGTAGTACAGTAATAATACTTGTATACAATAACTACATTAGGAGGAGAGGAGGAGAGAGAAAAAGAGAGAGAGAGAGAGAGAGAGAGAGAGAGAGAGAGAGAGAGAGAGAGAGAGAGAGAGAGAGAGAGTGTGTCCCGACCCCACCCCCACCTTTTTTTTTTACTTGTATCGTTTTTCCAGCATCTCTTGGCTGGAACCATAATTCTACCTTTTTCCCCTTGGTTAATTTGTTTTAGCGAAGTTTCATTGATTTCAAGCCCATGGACAATTTTGACATTGTTTGAATGTTTGTGGAACCTTATCGATGAATTCAAGTCCTCCACCCATCTCCTTAAAAAAAAAAGAAGAAAACCCCCCACACCAAATAGCCCCCTCCCCCCCCCCCCCCTCAATATAAAATAAGATGAATGAAGCCTTTAAGAGTGGCATAAAGAAAGGACGGCAGAAAGAAGTATGGGGATGAGGTTCGCATTACAGTTGAAAAAAAAAAAAGAATGGTCAGTTTTCATAGATGCAACATATGAAATAATGTAATGGTGAAATAGTGTAAATATGTTACGAAAAAAACAAAGTGCATAATCTCTGCTTCATAAAGAGATACATAGCTAAATTCAAAAGTATATTTTCATTCTTGTCAATAATTTGAGAATTAGCCTGAAACTACTCCGTTCAGTATATGTGGATCAAGCCATACCAGATGCACCAAATCTATATGTAAATACGTATTAATTTTAAGACTCTACATTGAGCAGATCTATCATTATTTTATAGATGTTCATGCCCACGCCTGTTCATCTGTACAATTCAATGTAAATACAATAGCGCTTAATATGAAGTAGAACTTGTCAAATTGAGGAGGGGGATCAGTGTTTGGCCCATTGTGAATTGACTTCAATTCGGCTCCTCATCTGCCTATGATGTGCAGCTGCACATTGCAAAATACAACTGCAGGCATTTCAGAGAGAGAGAGAGAGAGAGAGAGAGAGAGAGAGAGAGAGAGAGAGAGAGAGAGAGAGAGAGAGAGAGAGAGAGAGAGAGAGACAGAGAAAGAGAGAGAGAGAGACAGAGACAGAGAGAGAGAGCTATTTCTCACTACAAACAGCTGTGCAAATCATTTCTTTCCAATAATCTCAGAGTGACTACTGGGAGGGATAACATGTTTATCTGTACAGTGTTTTTGGAACTGGTGATTTTTACCCATGTTGAGTTGAGATCTCGGATACATAGGAGCTGTTTTTGCTGATTACAGTCCTAGTCTCCTGATCAAGGAGAGACTTGGAACATTTTGAAAACAAATAAATGTACCTGACTGTATATAAAAAGGAGATGTAAAGGCGCTTGATTCTGAAAGCTTACAGGTAACAACCGTTTTCTTCTCGGAATTATAGGTGCATCATTTTGTACACAGGAAAAAAATGTTATATTCAATATATTTTCTTTGAATCTACTTAAAACCTGTGCCATGAATACTGACTTGTTATGGAAAGGGTACTCAGGTCTCCATGCCAGTCCTGCCATCTGCAGTTAATAATCCTCTGTTTAAAGCAATCAGAAAAGCTGACACATTTTCAAGACTTTGGTTATCCAAAAAAAATCCACTGTTGCACATTACAAGCGCATGTCCTCTTACCCTGAACCTTTATAGGGTATCCTGCAGTCATCGATTCTTGTTAATTTGAGTTAGCATTTCATACATTTCAAATAAGAATTTCATTACAAGTTCATTTTAAACCAGATCACTGGGTGTTCACATTCAAACAGTACTTCTAGCATTTTATATATTTCAAATAAGAATTTCATGACAAGTTTATTATAAACTAGATCACTGGGCGTTCTCATTCACACAGTACTTCTAGCATATAAGTAAACTGTTTCATTTTTTTTTCCTCAAAAGCCCATATTTCTGCTCCATATTTTAAACTAGGCTGATCCTGTGAATCAAATAACTTTGTAAAAACACTGAAGGATTTGCTATCCAACTTGTACAAAATGTTAAAAAGTAACTGCCTTTTTCACTCATCTGGCTATATAATGGCAAGCAAAATCAAAACCTAGTGGCTGTGAAATGAATACCAAGACGCTTGTATGCATTAACCACAACTATTCTCCTTTTTTTTCGTCCTTTTTCAGTGCATGCAAGATATCCCCCTTTATATATCCCGTGAGTTTTGGTGAATCATTTGTATGACAATTCAGAGACTGCAGCGCAAGGACATCAAAACTATAGTCTTGCAAAAACTGAATAAGGTTGTCAATATTACACTTACTTCTGCAGTGCCATTGTAAAAACCTAAGACGATCTATGACTTGGGTGTCCATGTTGTCTTTTGAACTGGTTGCCCGCGTTACAAGAATAGGAAGAATAATAGCAAACAAGAACAGACAGATTTTTGAAAGAGAAAACAAAGAAGAACTTTAGTTTTGTAAAAGTTCATAAACACACTGGCGACGCAGTTTGAACTAATTCTTTTGAATTCCAATATAGAAGATGTAAGCAGGTTTTTTTTCATAATA
>JADBJO010011416.1:7500-12500 GCA_016801955.1 Conus betulinus | reverse complement strand
TTATGGTTTGCATATCTGGTTTTGAAGTGGTTTACCGTAATCCCTATATATGTTTCTTTTTCATGTTCTGATGTCACAGTGGCTTGGTATACAATATTATTATAGAGGCATTTGTTGCTTAAGGGGCACTGTTCTTTTTTAGTGCAGTTGCAAGATTTCCTTTCTTCACCTTCTTTGCTGTTGGTTTTCATTTTGTTAGATGAATCAATTACATTTTTCAGGTTGGGCATACATGAATATGATAGTTTGATAGTGTTTTTGTTGAATATTTTTGACAGTTTGTGTTCTTTTGGAAACGATGTTGTTAGGATTAAAAAAAAAAACTTTCCCCCTATGTTTGTTTTGACTCTTCCATCATATGGAGGGTTGTACCATGTAATTTTCCTTTTCCTGTTTTTTCTTGTTTTTTTTTGTTCATGTTCTTATCTGGATTTTAAAAAAAAAAAAATCCTAACAACATCGTTTCCAAAAGAACACAAACTGTCAAAAATATTCAACAAAAACACTATCAACTATCATATTCATGTGTGCCCAACCTGAAAAATGTAATTGATTCATCTAACAAAATGAAAACCAACACAGCAAAGAAAGGTGAAGAAAGGAAATCTGTGAAATGATGACATCGATGCAGAGGCATCACACACATGCGCGCACGCGCATACACACATACGTGCGCGCGCACACGCGCACCAATCATTTAACTTTTTTTTTTTTTTTAGGGATTTCTGCCATTCAAATCATTCACAGTCTAGAAATACATGAGCTACCCCTTACCTGACGCGACATGTCAGGCCTTTGCATTCACCCGTGACCCTATCTTTGCGCCAGGTAGTTTCACCAAAATAGTCCCACTCCTTTCATTTTACTCTGCATGGAACCGTCTGGTATGTACCTTGATGAGCACATGGAAGAAAGGAAGGTAAATCAACTTTCAGACGCTATGAAAATTCTTTAAACAATCTAATTGTTCCAGGCTATAAATACTCGACTCCTTAAGTCAAACTTTGGCGCACTCATTTTTGGTAGGTAGCCAGCATCAACAGCAGTTGCTGGCACCATGGAAGGCTAGTAGAAGAAACAGGTCTGACCCTGCTGTCTTCTAAGTAGAAACAGCAGAGGAGTGACGGGAATGTCCCTGATAGCGGCTCACTGGGTACTGAATTACTACAAGTTCGACTGCAATAGAGGTGTGCCCCCAATAAAACAGCTATCAAAGACAAACCACACAACAACAATAGAGGTGTGCCCCCAAGTAAACAGCTGGATGATACTAGACATTGAAAAAGTGGCGGTTAGCACAAACTAGACGCGAAACTATAGTAAGCGCTAGTAGGAACACTTTTGAAAACTACAATGCAGATGAAACTAGGTGAATTCCGATCGTTGACACTACACCCATCCCCATCCCCACCACTCCTCTTCAGGTAAGTTGGGCGCGGTATCTGGTGAAGACTATACGGCATGATTTATTCTGTCTGAGACCTGGACAGAACGTTTGCGAGATCTCTTGCTTGCGCTCATGAAGACTCAACGGTGAATATGTATCCTCACAGGAACAGAGTCCTCCGTGTCAAAGAATTCCTGTAATCCTAGACTGAAGTTGGGTCAGATTTCATGGTCTGTGTAGTGAACTAATGACCTTCTCTGAGGTGTTTTGAAGGCATGGAAATTGTCTAAATAGGCTCAAAATTTTCTTTGTTTTTGTCAAAGAGGTAAGTGACTATCTGTTCATTCTTTCTTTTCTTTGTATTGAATGATATTTGTCCTGACAGAAGAAGAACCAATAGGTCGAAACGCGTGTGCTTATTTGAAATTTGTTTGTTCCTTCATTTGGCGGTCCAGTTATTCTGCTTTCGTTCTTGTTTCCATTTCCCCCAACAATCACCTCACATGCTCCAGGAAGTCAATTAAAAAAAATCCTTCTTGAACGTCTAACTCTCAGATCAGCTGTGTGTGATGTATGTTGAACACTCTCCTATCAAGTGATCAAGATGATGAAGCCGGTTACTGTCCCTCACTTGAATATCATTAAAACATTGGCCAGTGTGGAACATGGTGTGTCCACTCCAAAAATGTATTTACATCCATTGTTGTAACTCTAATGGCGTTTAAAAATCTGTTTAAAAAGCTGTACCTGTCAGTATCTTTTGGCCAAATCGATGCTCTCTATTGCTCCATTCAGTAGACAAAATAATATATGAACATCAGATATTGGTTCAGTATCAAAAATGATAACTGTGTATATTCTTTAAACACAGTCTGCTAACTTGCAGAATGTATATTGAGAACTAAAAGCACACCAAATCTCCAAATCAGGGCATACCTTTAATGCCAGAATTCCCTGCTGTTTTGAGGACCAAACGTGACACTTACAAAGGTTTGGTCCTGAAAATACAAAGACTCTATAGACGTCACTGCCTTTGGCTAAATCAGGACAATGAATTGATAACAGCCTCTTCAGACTGCGCCCATCATCAGGTAAGTGCAGAACTACAGGCGCAGTGCCCCACGTAACTGGTATTGTCTGGGTGTGATGTGCTTGCTCATCTGTAACGTAAATGATGTTACGATTTCACATCGAAGAGAGTTGAATAATGAACAGTAACAGTAAAGACAGGAATGGTTATTTGACAGCGCCTTTTTTTCTAAAGAAAGGGATGTGTTTAAGAGGCATCCTTTTCTGTCTAATCTTTTATACCACCTGCTAACCTCCCTACTGATGACAATTATGAGTCCTGTAGCTAGAGTGAGTGACCCTGTCCCTCCAGAGGACGCCATCATGTCAGCCTAACATTAGTGCCTATGAATTTGCTGATACTGATGATGGACAAACTCCCTGACAGCACAGATATGTGGTGGCTATCAAAACTCAAGTCCTCGCAAGATCATGGCATGAAGGGCCACGGAATTTGAGACTTTTTATGTTGGCCAATGAGGATGAAGATGGCGAACGTGATGTTGTAATGTTCCATTCCTATCAGAATCTACACGACAGGGCTGTCCTCTACGCTTCCTTTCGTAATACAAACCTGCATCAACCACGCCCGAGAGATACATATACCTGCAGTGTTGGTCAGGAATTGTTTTTAGCAATAACCTTTGAACAGCATTCGTTAAGTGAATGAAACTTGACTGTATGGTTTAGATCTCCCCATATGGGCCAATTCCAAACTCAACTGTTGGCAGTGGCCAGTCAGGGCAGAATAATCCAAACTCACGACCTCTCAGCCTGCGGTCCACAGTACTCACCAGTTCTGTGGGGGCTGGCCTGGTCATCTTCACCATCCTTATCCTCATCGATCAGCATATAAAAAAGTGAAAGTCTAAAATCCTGTGGCCCTTCATGCCCTGTTCTTGTAATGAGGTCAGTGTTGATGTCCTTTGTACGTCTATGCTCTTGGTAAATTCGTGTCATGGGTATCGACAAGTTCATGTGGACTGTTGTTAGCTTGACGTGTGGAGTCCTTTGGAGCAGTATGATCAGTCACACTATCTCCGCAACTAATGACTGTCGTTTAGGGAGAATGGGATAATAGGGTCTTAGTAGGTTGTGGTTTGGTGGTGGTGGTGATGGTGGTGATGGCTTTTTCTTTGACCTCACGTGTGTACGAAGGTCAGTTCAGGTATTCATTCAATTCTGGCTGTTTCTGTATGTCTTTGCTCCTGCGTGAGTGTATGTGCCTGTGCGTGCATGTATGAGTCCATAGTGAATTTTGATGTTGGCATTTCCTTAGCAAGTGCAAGCATAAGTGTCATCATACTTGGCAGATTAATAAACATTCGTTACACTTCTTTAGTTATCTCCTGAATATCAATGTCGCTTAAGCGTTGTGGCCATAAGTTGGTCATTAACATTTTCAGCAACATCCTCAATAACGTAAATTGACATTTTCTAAAAGTTATCACTTACAATAACTGCATTATATACTCATAAAAGTTATATCAAACTTAAGTACATACAAGTGATAAGTTCCATTTTATTAAGCCAAGCAATTGCAGAAATGTTAGCCCAGCAGAGAGGAGAGGAAAATGTAAACAAATACACTGCTAAAAATAGGCCAAAGACGAATCACAAATAGATATATCTTACGAAGTATAGTGAAGTATCACTAAATGTGTTTATCAAGCCAGTGGATCTGTGGCAAAGTAGCTAACAAAGCAGTTTTTCATCTTTCAACTACAACAGATCTTTAAAAAAAATTCCAAGAGTGCATCATACGTTTTCATTGTATCCAAAGCGATACAACTAGGCGCTAATAGGGAGAAATGGAAAGTGTCTGCAAAGAATGACTTACATCAAAGATGAATGCCTTGAATGTTCTTCCTAGATATGAAGCATAGACAACATAGCCCAGTAGGTGTCTGCATCGTTGTGCTATGCTAAGCTCTAACACGTTTGGCCCAATCATGTTTGGCCCAATTATGTTTGACCCAATCACGTTTGACCCAATCACGTTTGGCCCAATCACGTTTGGCCCTGTCATGTTTTCCCCATCATGTTTGACCCAACCACGTTTGACCCAATCACGTTTGATCCAGTCACGTTTGGTCCATCAGTTCTGATCCAATCACGTTTTACCCAGTCACGTTTGGCCCTGCCATGTTTGCCAATCACGTTTAGCCCAGTCATGTTTGACCCAATCATGTTTGACCCAATCACGTTTTTGGCCCTGCACGCTTGTCCAATCACATTTGACCCAATCACGTTTGACCCAATCACTTTTGACCCAATCACTTTTGCACCAATCGTTTGACCCAATAACATGAAAATATAAAGGTAAAGATAAAGGTACCTTTCAGGGAATCCTTCAACGTTTCGTGACCCAATAACGTTTGACCCAGTCACGTTTGACCTAATCACGTTTGGCCCTGTCTTGTTTGCCAAATCACATTTGGGTCTGTCATGTTTGCTTAATCACGTTCGGCCCAATCACATTGACCCAATCACGTTCTCCCAATCACATTTGGCCCAGTCACGTTCTCCCAATCACATTTGGCCC
>JADBJO010011415.1:57500-60000 GCA_016801955.1 Conus betulinus | reverse complement strand
TCCGCTGCCCCGGATTCTCCAGCCTCCTCGGAACCCACCAGCCCCGAGTCCCCAGAACCCCCACAGGCCGGGTCCCCTGCAGAACCAGGTCCATCTTCCAAAAGCCCGTTTTCTTCAGGAGGTCAGCGAGACCGCGCGCTCCAGCGTGCTGAGGAGGATCGAGCTGGGACCCCGCCTGCGCACCGTCATCCTGAGGAAGAGCAGCAGCGGGGCGGAGAGCGAGGAGAAGCGGGTCAGTCTGACCAAGCCTCGTCACGTGCAAGTATCGGACCTCACACCCCCGCCTCGCAAACCTCGCTCCTCTCGCCCCCTGGAGCACACCAGGGACTCTTCAGGGAACTACCGCTACAGCAGTCACGGTTCCTTGGCCTCTCCCGACAAAGATCCTGAGCCTGTCGTTGAAGAGGAACTGACGGTTCAAGTCAGTTCTTCCAAGAATTCGTCGTCTTCAGGGCAGGAAGCAGAAGGGAAGGAAGGCACGGAGGGTGAGTCAGGGAGGACTGAGGTGAAGGAAGAGTTGACAATGGTCACCAGCTCTGTCACTGAGTCTACTCAGCTTCCATCTTCCCCGTTCACACGAAGAACACGGAAGAGAAGGCAGCCGACTCAGCGAAGGATGACGGCCTCCAGACAAACGACCGTTTGATGATGGAGGGCTTTTTCTCCTCAGGAAGCGAGTCCACGCAGACGGCGGCGGACTGTCCGGCTCTCCACGCCGTGACGAACATCGTGCTGGCGGGGCAGGCAGAGCCTCAACACAGCGCGGAACAGACGGATCCTCAAACCCCCGTGTCCGCGGAGAACCAGAGTCGTTCCAGCGACGACCTCCTGCAGAAGGTGGCCGCCGAGGTGGTGCAGACCGTACAGAAGGGCCGCCCAGGAGAAAGCCTCCGCTATGGACCTTCCGGAGGAGGTCGTCCGGGAGGTCAGCAAGGATGCCGGTCAGGTCAAGGTCACCTCAGAGGTCAGTTCGGTGAAGGGTCAGGACGGTGATAAGGCTGAGAGCGTCCGCGCGAACGTTGAGGACTGTGCCCACCACAGCGACAAAGACGACGACTCCGACTGCGATGCGGGGCTGGTGCAGGCCACAGTAGTGTGTTCAGCAGAGCTGGTCAGCAGCTCTTCAGAGTGGGCGACACGTCCCGCCGTGCCTCTCCCCACAGACTGTCCCACCAAAGACAGGCAAGAACCTCCCTCACAACCTTCTTGCGGAGCAGCGGCGGACAGTGACAACAGCGGCAAACAGTCAGAGGCTGAGAGTTCAGAGCTGCGGGGAACACACCCCCCCAGATCCGCCAAGGTGCTGGCGACCAGACACAGACCATGGCAGGTAGCACGATCAACGTTTTAGAGACAACCAGTCCCAGCCTCAGAACCCAGCGAGCTCGGGATGGTGCTAGTCACACAGCAGATTCAAATCTGCTTCATCGCCAGCGGCGGCGGCGGAATCCAGCTTTGACCTCAAGGTTGAAGGTCATGACCTGGCAGAGGAGAGCAAAGGGAGACACCACGAGGATGAAGAGGAGGAATCGGCAGACACCTTACAGCTGCAGAAGTTCAACAAAAACTACTACGACATCTCCGTGGTGCTGGACGAGGAGGAGGAAGACGAAGACGTGTCCAAGACCCAGAGCAAATCAGCCGACGCAACGCCTGCGAACAACAATCTTCCAGAGGAATCATCAGGCGATCCACACTCTTCCTCTGAACCGCCATCGTCTGAGAAAACCTCATCTCCATCCTCGTCCCAGCAGCCTACCGGTTCTTCAGAGCTCGAGCAGCCTCTCCAAGCCCCCAGGTCAGCTGCAACCAGCTGGAAAACGGAGAGGGTCATGTCGAAGAGGCGCAGGTGTCGGAGCAGCAGGAGAGGGTCAAGGTCACTGTCCGCTGTAACGGGTCTCACGTGCACAACCAGGACATCGCTGGGGATTCCATTAACAATCTGCTTAAGCTGCAGGACGGACTGGGTGAGGAGAAGCAGGTTGTTCTGGACACGTTGGAACACAACAGTGAGTCCACTGCCTTTCTTTCATCTTGTTCTTGTTCTTGTTCTTGTTTGTTGTTCTTCTTCTTGACTGATATAATGTTAAAGTCCATGAGGAATGTATACCTGTCCTACATCGAAAACTTGCAAGTTTGAACCAGTTTATTATTAAAAAGAACAAACAAACTGCTTGCCTGCACTGACTATTATTTCATATTTAATTGTAGGTGTAAGAGTTTTGTTTGTGAGGTATAAAAAGGCACCCAAAAGAAAGCTATCTGACGCTGAAATATGAACGTGTCTTCGCATGACGATGATGTCATTCTGTTCAGTGTAGATTTCTCCAGTAAGTTTGAAGTTCAAAACATTTCTTTTCTCTTTTTTTCTTCTTCTTCTTCTCTTTTTTTTTTTAAAAACTGTAGAGGACCTAGATCAATGCAGCTCATGTTGACACAGCTGTGACCACATTCCTCTGACCATCTCTGTATACAGGGAAGCCATTGATGATGATGTTGA
>JADBJO010011415.1:35000-40000 GCA_016801955.1 Conus betulinus | reverse complement strand
CACGGATGATGCCCGATGTTTTATTTTACCGTTATATCAGTTACTAACAGCTATAACGGCCCATAACAGTTTTTCTTCTTTATGGAGTATCTCAGAAAGTACGTGGCCGATATTTCTGAAAATTTGTAGGTATGTTCATTATGGGTCACGGATGATGCCCGATGTTTTTTATATTTACCGCTATAGCCGTTACTAACGGCTATTACGGCCCATAACGGTTTTTCTTCTTTATGGAAAATCTCAGAAAGTACTTGGCCGATCTTTCTGAAAATTTGTAGGTACGTTCATTATGGGTCACAGATGATGCCTGATGTTTACCAGAATAGCCATTATTAACGGCTATAACGGTCCAAAACGGTTTTCCCTCTTTATGGAATATCTCACCCGTATTCAAGATAGACTGGGAGTACGTTTATATGCTTTGTATCTTTTTTTTTTCTCATGGTTTCAAACGATTGGATCACGATGCCATTGTTGTCTGTGTGTCCTTGCAGACAACGTCTCCAGCGACCAGAAGACGGCGCCAGAGAGAGAGCCGAGTCCCCAGCCGCTTCAGGCACCACCAACGACAGTCGAGACTAAGTAAGTGACCTCCCCCTTCTTGCCACACCCGTCACGTGACTTGCTGACATCCCCCGCCCGCCTTGCTTGTCCCATGACTGGCAGACACCATGGGCACCCCTAAACCATCACGTGATTCGTCCTCAAGGTCGTGCCTCCTTATCACGTGATGGAGATCGGCAGGGTCACATGAGGTCACCGAAGTATCTTGCACAGCCGCGTGTAACTTTGAGCTGAGCTGGGCACCATCATGTGATTGGATTGGCCGGGATGCGGGGTTGGCGGGGGGGGGGGGGGGGGGGGGGGGGGGGAGGAGGGAAGGGGGGAGGAGGGCGGGAAGGGGAGGAGGGGGGGAGGGAGGGGGGAGGTAGATAATTTTTTTTTTCTTGGAGGGGACAGGGAGAGGGGAGGTTGCGGAGGATTGGGGATTGGGGGTGGGGGGTGGGTGTAGTAACAGTCACATGATATGTACGCGGTTACATGACTACACTACTCTGCACTAAGCTAGACTCAGCACCATTCGGTGAGCAGCTGAAGTGGGCACGAACATCCTTGATGACCACCACTCAGCTAGCTGACTTGCTTTTCCCCTGCATGAAGGTCACAGAGCTAGCTGACAAGTCGTGAGCAGTTCAGCTGGGTTGGCCTCTTGTCACTGAGACCCACTTGTCACCGTTGATGAGATGAAGTCGACCTAGTTTTTTTTTTTGTGTGTTTTTTTTTCTTCCCCACACGAGCTTGCAGAGTCGGATGGCTGCCTGTTCATGTGGAGGAGCTGGTCGACGACCTCAACAGACTTGGAAAGCAAGCAGCTCTTTGTCCTGGCGGCGACTCCGCAGATGCAAAGACGTTCAACAAGATTTTTGGGGGGTCGTTTCTCTGACCGTATGGCAAGGACGTTGACCTTGAAGAACTGGCGGGTTAAGGACGTTGACCTTGAAGAACTGGCGGGTCAAGGACGTTGACCTTGAAGAATTGCCGGGGTCAAGGACGTTGACCTTGAAGAACTGCCGGGTCAAGGGCGTTGATCTTGAAGAACTGCCGGGTCAGGCACGTTGACCTTGAAGAACAGCCGAGTCAAGGCTTCGCTGGGTTGTACCTCGTAACTGGAGGTCATCTCTGACCCCTTCCAAAGTTCATGTTGCTGTTTGTGTCACGGACTTGAGTCATCTGAAACGACTGTGTTGTCATTGTTTGAACGTTTTCGTGATTCAGTGGGCTTGTGCAGGTTTGGGGTTAAAAAAAAAAAAAGGTCCATTAATAATCATTATGATTACCGTTGGTAAAAAGAAACACTTCACATTACGTCCTAAGTGTATGCCTGGGATACTATTATTCCTTTCCGTGTACTGACCTCAATCAGTTAAAAAACAATATGGAGGACGCCACAAAAAATGTATTTAAGACTGTAACGACTGATCTGCATGCTACCGTATTCAGCCACGTATTAACAGGTACTATACTGAACGAGGTCATCTGGGCGTGGATCCTCAGTCTCCATCCAAAGCATTGAAGACCTGAGCTTTGGTCTTTTCGAACCATCTGGTTTGTTTCTAATCAGAAACAACAAAAGAGGGGGGGGGGGGGGGAAGAAGAGGTGAAGGTGAGGTGGAGGTGGAGGTGTGTGTGTGGTGTGGATGGACAGGAGAACGTAGAAAAGCAGTAAACTATATCGCTGAAGTTCATGAGTCGTTTACATTTCTGTTAATAAAAGTAATTTTATGGTTTCTGTTTTCCCCCCCCCATTTTTGCCTATGTCTTTTTTTTTTTTTTTTTTTTTTTAAGTCATTATCTTCGTCATTCATATCATTACAAAAGGGTATTCAAACATCTGAAGCCTCAAATCACGCGATTCTGTTCCGTTTCCCCTTTTTATGCCAGCGTGTGTGTGTGGTTCCCCCCCCCCCCCCCCCCCCCCCCCCCCCCCCCCCCCCCGCCCACCCCCACCCCCCTGAATATCATGATCATCTTCATGAAAAGGGGTTGAAAAAAACACCCCCCCCCCCCCACCCCCCAATTCTCGTAAATGGTTTTTTATTGCAACAATACCTGCTTTGTAGATTCTCGTTCATTTCTTCATGGTTCTTTTTTGTTTGTACTCTGTATTCTCGACGCCAGTTTTTTTTTTTTTTGGTGGTAAAACACAATATGAGGACAGGTAATTTGTATATGTGAATTTTTGTGTGTGTTTACTGCTTTGTCAATGATTTGTTATTAAAACGTTGACCCGGAGGGAAAAAAAAAAGATACAGTTTTTAAGTGTTTTTCTTAACTGGTGAGACTAATTTTAAAATTGAGTATGCTTTTAATGGAGCAAGTTTTCAGAAGGCACAACAGGTGCTTGTGGTCGACGAAAAAAAAAAAAGGGTATACCCTTTTTTTTTTTTTTTTTTTTGCGACAGTGAGTTTTAAAGAGAAGATGGTGAATGTTAATGGAAAAATGGGATTGTTGTTATTTGTATTATAGTAAACTGATGAGCTGACTGATGTTCATGTTGATGTAAATGTTGACGAAGAAGCCAAAGGATGAACTAATCTGCCATAACCGCAGGTGTATCGTTGATGAGATTATTGCTATTCAGACAGTCCCACGTGTTTCTCTCTAGCGAGACTTTCCCCCTGTGTTTTATAGGTGTGTGGGTACAAGAACACGACCCAAACAATATTTAATATTTTGTTACATTAACATGCTCTCCCTTCAGTTTGTAATGCTCAACTGGATTGGATTTTTCTCTGTCTCTCTCTCTCTCTCTCTCTCTCTCTGGCTGTGTGTGTGTGTGTGTGTGTGTGTGTGCGTGCGCGTGCGTGCGTGCGTGCGCGCGCGCGCGCGCGCGCGCGCGCGCGCGTGTGTGTGTGGATGATCATGCACTTTCTTCTCATCTTGTTTGTATATTTATATCTTTAAGTAGATCATGAGTGACAATAATTATCCTCATATAATTTTGACTTGTCATGTTCAATCGATTTAAAAGAAAAAAAAATACTATTTATGAATTGTACAATTCTCAGTATATCATTCCTTTTGATGTTCATGACATTGATGCCTTGCTACGTAGTTGTAGTTGTTGAAGTCTACTATGTCAGCCACCGTCATTTCTTCTTCTCACTTTTCTTGCTTTCTTTCTTTCTTTCTTTTTTCTTTCTTTTTTTTCTCACTTTGTCATCATTTTTCTATTTCGATGTTTCGAAAAGTTTTGACGATTGAGAAAAGCTGCACTGAGTTTGAAGTCATGATCTGGATCCGGAAAAAAAAAAATGTCATTCTAATACAGGGTACAAACGGCAGGAATGTAATACTGATGTTGCATGTTCAGAAGATATGCTACCACGTATTTACCTTTTTTTTCACCTGTAAACGCAGGAAGGGGCTTTGAGTGTTCAGTCAGTCGCATATGCGTATGTCAGTGACATAACACTGACGCGCACGCATGCTCACTTACACACACTCACATACGCGCGTGCGAAGCTCTTCTTTACCCCCCAGCCCCGTCCCAAACTTGAAACAAATCGTTGCTAAATTTCAGCTTCTTTCTATCATCTTGTAAATTGTCCATGGAATTCGTTTCCTATTGTATATCCATAGAGACATATAAATTCGTTTGCACTACGTCTGATAATGCATTAATTGCGTGAGACGTTAGAGAAACTCGTTGTAGTTTGGCACAGAGTCACTGATATATACTTTTTTTTTTTTTTTTTTTTTTTTTTTTAACACATACTGTACCTGTAGTGTCGTTGATATCGCGTAGTTTCGAATCACCGTGTAGTGTTGTGTCCAATGTCACGTAGCAAGACGTACTGCCGCAGTGTAGCGTTGTCCAATGTCACGTAGCGTGATGTACTGCCGTAGTGTAGTGTTGTCCTATGTCATATAGCATGATGTACTGCCGTAGTGCTTTTTGGCTGGGATAGGTACAATGATTGTCAGGCTATGTGCAATCCGTTGTGAATCGCCTATGGTGGTTTTTGTTCGTCATTTATAGGTTTTTGATTTTGTTTGTTTGTTTTGGTTTGTGTTGTTGTTGTTTTTTTTTTATAAGTCATGTTTTTTTATGATGTTCTTCACACATGTATCAGTCACTAATCAAATAATACAATCAGTGTGAATCCACATGTTAAGTTCTAGTGACTGTCAAAAAAAAAAAAAAAAAAAAAAAAAAAAAAAAAAAAAAAGGGGGGGGGGGGGGGGGTTGTTGTTAAAGAAAAAAAAAAAACGGACATGAGAAGAATCATAACAGTCGATAGCATTAACCCCTTAACTTCTGAACTTCACTGCAGGCAAACTAGCGTGTACGGCTTTGAAGGAGAAAAGTTGTAGTTTGTGCAGGCTGTAAAAAGATCATTGTTTTACTAGAATGAATGTACCCTGCAGTCGCATGTGGAGCAAGACAAGTTAGGCACCGGCATGTGTTAACCCATCTGTCTGCCCCGTCCCATCC
>JADBJO010011415.1:5000-30000 GCA_016801955.1 Conus betulinus | reverse complement strand
GACAGACAGACATACACACACACACACACAGACACCCACACCCACACACACACGTGCGAGGTCAACGTTCTCTTTCTCTTGTCAACATGATCTTTGTGCTAAGGACAGGACTGACCAGTATGGACACCCAGGCGGTATTCAGTGACGCAATGTAGCGAATTCTCTTTCTCTCCTTTGGGGCTTAACAGAAATCAGGAAATAGGGACATTGCATTTCCATTCTGACACCCCAAATAGGCGGGTTTTTTTTTTTTTTTTTTTTTTTTTTTTTTTTTTAACTCAGAAAGTCCGTTACAAACATACAAAACTATGGTGTACCATATGATACCGTGTAATATGTTCTATAGTCATTGTGTACTCCCTATCCCTCCACCCTCACCCCCCCCTATCCACTCAGCGTATGTGTACGTATAAACAAACAAATTAAAAAAAAAAGTATTACAACTAGACAATGCTTCTTGTTTTATGTTGAGTGTGAGGAGTGTATGTGTGGCTTCTGTCTTTTGTCTTCCAATGTGACTCTACCTGTCTTTCGGTGGAGATGTACGCTTCTCTCTCTGTGTCTCTGTTTCTCTCCGTCTGTCTGTCTCTCACTCACTCCCTCTTTCTCTCTCCCACTCTCTCTTTCTAGCTCATTCACTCCGTTTCACTCCCTCACACTCTCTTCCTCCCTCACTTAACCCCGTCTCTCTCTCTCTCTCTCGCTCTCTTCCTCCCTCTCGCTTCCTGTCTATCTCACTCTCTCTTTCTGTCTCTCCCTCCCCCTCTCTCTTCCTATCCCTCCCCCCCCCCCCCCCCCAAAAAAAAAAAAAAGCTTCGTCACATCTTCCGAAACTGAAGAATGTGTTAATCTCTAAGCTTCTTTGTTTCCCTTTACAATGTAATTGTCCGATTCATTCCTTCTTCCAAAACGGTGACATTTTCATCGAGTTTAACAGGATTTAGCTCAGAACCATTGCTATGTCTCTTCCTTTGATAAAAAGAGATTTAAATGGACATACGACAAAAAGAATGATGCTAAGAGAACGGGGCTGGGTAGGTGAGTGGAGGGGGGGGGGGAGGGGGGGGTATAGTTTCAAAGGGAGGTGACTGCAGGCAGAAATTGAAACGAACTGGAAAGAAAAGTTACTCTTTCGCCGAACAAGACAAAACAGGACGTGTTTCGACCTCTTTGGTCTTCTTCATTAGGCAAAAAAAAAAAAAAAAAAAATTCAAGACAATGAAGATGGACAATGAACAATCACTTACCTCCTCACAATGGGCGTCAAATGTCATGAAATATTGGTATTTTTTGACCGAAAGAAAATGCATCAGGTGGTAGGCTGTTTTTAAAAAAAAAAGGCCTCATTTTTTTTCCCATCTGAAAATCTTTTATCAATGTTAAGATACATTATGGCCGAGGCATGTGATTCATGTTAAGATATGGCCGGGGTATGTGATT
This sequence comes from Conus betulinus, assembly GCA_016801955.1. Classification (NCBI taxonomy): domain Eukaryota; kingdom Metazoa; phylum Mollusca; class Gastropoda; order Neogastropoda; family Conidae; genus Conus; species Conus betulinus. The sequence continues at coordinate 28,560 of JADBJO010011415.1, read as the reverse complement.
CACAAGTGTTGTGCACATTTTCTCGGTAGGCCATTGGTAAGAGCACGATTGACATCAAAGTTCTGCCTGAAACCCTGCACTTCTTTTTTTTTTTTTTTTTTTCTCTCTCTCTCTCTTTTCCCCCCTTTCCTCTTCAACTGTTCAAATCTGTCTCTCCCAGTCCAATTTTCTCCTTTGAGAAAATGTCACTGAAAAACAAAAGCCGCAAAACTCTGTGATTAAAGATTTCAGCAGCATGTTCAATATCACAAAACTGTCACTTTCTCAGAAATTGTCATCAGTCACGATTATAGGACAGAACACCGAAAAAAAAAAATCGCACGATCTTTTATGAACATGTTGCAACAAATATGCCTATTGACTCACATTTCGAGGTGAGACCAATTTAATATTTTATTCTACCAAACAGAATAACGGGTATAAGAACAAATGTAAAAAGAACAGGAATTGGTCTCATACAAAGCAAAGTGCGTTGAGACAGGCTGGCGAAGTCGCACGAAAGCAGCAAATCGAACAATCTTGTTCGTCTCCACAACAACAACAGTCACCAGTTCCTAACAAGTCACTTAATCCCTTACATTAAAGGAGTCTCAGAGCGTCTAGCCAGGACCTTTCAACAACATGGATGCAAAGTTTTCCACAAAGCCACCAACTCCCTACGCCATCAAATGACCCATGTCAAAGACAAAACGGACCCCCTCAAGCAGTGTAGTGTAGTGTACCAGGTAGGGTGTCAAGACTGTGCCCATACCTACATTGGCGAGACAGCAAGACCACTCACCACCCGCCAACAGGAACACCAAAACCGATCTACGTCTGCCATACATGAACATCTACAAGCCACAGGCCACAGTTTTCAGCCCCAAGAAACCAAGATCTTAACTACAGAGCCCTTTCTCACAAAAAGAAAAGTTAAAGAAGTCATCGAAATCAACACAAGACGCCCCAGCCTGAACAGAGGTCAAGGCTTTGAACTTCTCCCTATCTACAATCAGATCCTGATAACCGCTCACTCCACACAACAGTCCTCAATCCACAATCAGATCCTGACAACTGCTTACTCCACACAACAGTCGTCCCACAGGCCTCGCTGTCACAACAGCAACAGTGAGCTGAAGGAGACTGGGCGATCCTGCCGAAATATTCTCCAAGTAAGTTTTGATTCTGAGTCCTATAACCATTTTCTAAGACAAGTCACAAATTTTCCTTTGTGAACGGTTGAAAAAAAAAAAGTAAGAGTACTGACAGAAGTACAGGTCATATTGATCTCGAAGTTCCTCTGGTCTCCACTGCATTAGCACTGTGGAATCAACGGAGACCCAAATCAATGAATACACAAGACGATGGCTTGGTGTCCCACCTGATGATCTTACTGACGTTGGTCTCCACTGTTGCCAAGCAAAGCTGTAGCTACCATCAAAATCCGCCCTCAAAGATTAGGCTACAGAGGAATAAAGGCAAGCTTTAAGCTCAGAACACGATCTGTGAGATCAGAGCTGACAAAGCTTAATTGAGACTGGCAGAAAATGAATAGTTCAGGAGGCACTGGAAAAAGTAACGTTCCCTTGTTTGTTCTGTGTGCTGTGTGTTGTCATCATTCTGCTGTTTGTTCTGTGTGTTGTCATTTCTGCTGTTTGTTGTGTGTGCTCTGTGTTGTCATTTCTGCTGTTTGTTGTGTGTGCTCTGTGTTGTCATTTTTGCTGTTTGTTGTGTGTGCTCTGTGTTGTCATTTCTGCTGTTTGTTGTGTGTGTGCTCTGTGTTGTCATTTCTGCTGTTTGTTGTGTGCTGTGTGTTGTCATTTCTGCTGTTTGTTGCGTGTGCTCTGTGTTGTCATTTCTGCTGTTTGTTGTGTGTGCTCTGTGTTGTCATTTCTGCTGTTGTTTTGTTCTGTGTGTGCTGTGTGTTGTCATTTCTGCTGTATGTTTTGTGTGCTCTGTGTTGTCATTTCTGCTGTTTGTGTGTGCTCTGTGTGTCATTTCTGCTGTTTGTTGTGTGTGCTCTGTGTTGTCATTTCTGCTGTTTGTTCTGTGTGCTGTGTGTTGTCATTTCTGCTGTTTGTTCTGTGTGCTGTGTGTTGTCATTTCTGCTGCTTGTTCTGTGTGCTCTGTGTTGTCATTTCTGCTGTTTGTTCTGTGTGCTCTGTGTTGTCATTTCTGCTCGGGCGATTTAATGTGGTAAGCAGCATTCCTTTGGAGTTACGGGCCTGCAATTATTTCACCAGGGGAGCTAAGAGTTACTATACTTGTTTGTTATTCGCTGGCAAAAGAAAACCTCAAGATCAGGGAAACAACAGGACACATACAAACTAAGAGGGAGACGCTGGGGTCAACAGAAATGAAGGAGTGGACCAAGGCAAGAAGGAAAGCCAAGACAGACATGGTGGCACAGGAGCTGAAGACATACGGCAGTCCAGCAAAGCCAGCAGGCGTGATGGACTGGGGCATCGCACTCCAAAGAACTCTCAGCTACAATGAAATATGGCACCAGGCACCTCATAAGGACAGCTTCTTCCTCAGATCATTGTAAGACCTCTGGCACTCGAATTCAAATCTGGCGAAATGGGTGAATGAAATCGAATCGGCTGATCCTGCGTGTCCAGCACACACATACACGCGCACATGCATGCATGCACGCACGCACACACACGTCTAATATCACACAATTTTGTGAAAAGACATAAACTGAAAGTATTACCACTACTGCTACTACAACTAGTGTACACACACACACACACACACACACACACACGCACACGCACGCACAGAACAAAACCAAACAAGAAGTGGGCGAACACACTCATTATGTGACAGTGTGATCGACTATAAACAGGATGCCAAACCCATATTTTGATGCTTTTCTCAACATACCATGGACAAGATACGAACAATTGGGACGGTGGGAACTGTACATGTCTGTAAGAAGAGACCGAATTGTCAACGCCAACAATAGTTACCGTTCCTGTTCCCTCTTTGGCTGCTACTGTTATTGAAGGGAGAGAAATTCATACTGGTATCTTAAATGTTGAATTTGGCAGTTGCTTCCCTTATTGGAATTTTTTTTTGTTGTTGTTTGTTCTCTCTCTCTAATTCTCTGTGCATTGAATCACGTTCGCTTTATCTAATTCAATTTTATTTTATCAAGGTGTGTGCTGGTATTAGTCTGTGTGTGTGTGTGTGTGTGTGTGTGTGTGTGTGTGTGTGTGTGTGTGTGTGTGTGTGTGTGTGTGTGTGTGTGTGTGTGTGCCCTTGCTGTCCTGTGCTGATCTTTCAAACAATACAGCAGATCATCTCAACAGTATCTTCTTCCATAAACCCCACACAATCAGGTCTTTAAAGAGATGGAATCTTTCTTTGGAGGTAAATAGGATACAAAATGATAACGTGATTCAAAGTGAACAAGTGTTTTCAGGGACAGGAGGTAGGTTTGTTATTAGAGTCTTTGTTAGGTTTCAGCATAACCATGGTTGTGGTCATAGCTGTACAACTTGTTTAGCATGCTAGATGCTTTCTTTTTCCACCATACTTTTTGACTGTGCATGTCGGCCATGGGGTCGTGTCTGCTCTGTTAACATCAGCTAGTTCTGGGTCACAGAAGTGTGAGGGGTGGAGGCATGATGGTGGTTGTTCTTAAGCCAGTCAAAATATTTCTTTGGTTGTATTAGCATTTCGCTGCATAAGAAAACATGATCTGTCGATGGAAAGAAGATGTACCAGTTTTACGTTGCCCATCTTCTTTTACAGAGCTATACGTTGACATACAGCTTTTTTTTTCCCTTACTAATTGGAGAACAGCTTTAAATGGAGTAATACAGCCAAGCCAAGCCAATCTGCGCCAAACCTTCAAATATAAATTTTATTATTCAATGTGAAAAAAGGACACTTGTAGCAAACCGCTGGTTATTCCAGTATTTTCAGTGAAAAGAAAAGTGATACAACAAGCAGCAAGGAAACAAACTGACTGCAGTCGATTCACACCAACCGACTCCAGATTTGTGTTCTCCATTCATTATTCATCTGCGTGCTTGCGTGTCTACGAGCATGCATGCGTGTAAGTGTAAGTGTGTGTGTGTGTGTGTGTGTGTGTGTGTGTGTGTGTGTGTGTGTACGAATAAGTCTTGTGTACGAATGAAGTGTTAATTAGTAACTGATCATGATCTTGTCTGTGGTTTCTTTTCTGAAACACATTTCAGATATGTTTGTCTAGTAATAGTAATTTACCATAGAAAACATACAGATCAATTGTTGGTGTCTGTGTAGGACTGAAGGTGTAAGTTAGAATGAGTAAGTGAAAGGGAAGGACTGAAGACAAAAGTCTTTTTTTCCTCTCTCTTTCTAACCTTTATTTATCACTCTCATCCAACATCATCAAAAAAATGAAGTCATCTACACTCAACTAAAAATGTATGAAAGAAAAAAAATCTCTTCCCATATATTCACACTATCGCAGTAACACTACTAGTCTCTTTTTTTTCTCTCTGTTTGCGAAAGGTGCAATTCTAAAGACAGATGTAAGGTGTGTTTTCCCCCCTCTAGTTTGCCTCCAAAGCCTTCTGTAATGCTTCGTAACACTCCAGGGCGATCTGTGCCTCAGCCTTGGCCTTCTCTGAGGTCGCCGCGCGTTGACCTCCTGCTGAGCCCTGCCGATTCCATCCCTGATCGCCTGCAACAAACCACAGGGCTGTGTGTTAGCATCTGATGTCTACACAAAAACCACAGGGCTGTCTGTTAGCATCTGATGCCTACAACAAACCACAGGGCTGTGTGTTAGCATCTGTGCACTTTCCATTATGATTCAACTGTGAGGACCACTCTAAACAGAATTGGAAAACAAACATTAGGAATAAAAGAATACAGACACTTGATGTGCAGAAATGTCAAGACAGCCAAGCCACAACTGGAAAAGAGAACACCAAACAAGGGTATTCACACAAAACCAGATGACTGCCAGCACTTTTGCCTTTTACTTACTTAATGCATAATGATCTTGCCATCTATGCCAGGCGACGATCAAATGCTTACACGCACGCACACACACACATACACACACACACACACACACACACACACACACACACACACACACAAACACACAGCCCATTCCTAAATCAGTTTCATTTCATTATCAACCAGTTTGCTCATGTGGATTTAACCCTCTTCTGTATGCACTTACCTGCGCTTACTTAGGTCAAAAAACTATACAGCAAGAGAAGTAACTCCGTGAATTGAACATGGTTACACAATTGAAAAATTTATCTAAAATAAAGGAAAGAAAATAATGAAATGAAGATAATTTTAAAAATTCCTACGAATATATATGTAGCTATATTATAAGTTTGAAGAATGTCACATGAGCCATTTACTCGGGGCAAAAAAAAAAATCTTCTTCAGGACTTTCTTCTGAATTGTTGTTCATCTTATCTCTCGAACCTCATCCCAGTCAAAATCTAGGTCACTCTAAGCTTCATTACCCAGGACTTTCACTAAGTCTTATGCCGTAAATCCTACAAATCACAGTATCTTCATCACTAAATCCATGATAGAATGGCAGAAATCAAGGTTAGCCAAGGTGAAAAACAGCACTTCGACCACAAAACTTAAAAAATTCATAACTCGAGAACTACGGCACGTATTGACTTTTTTTTTTTTTTTTTTGCAAACAGAAGTGAAGTGCTAAAGGAAAAACAAAGTCACATTCTCATGAGTCTTCCTTTTCTACAAGAAACATGGCGGCACCCATTGTTGCCACATGTTTTACCTGGTGATTGCGGTTGCTGTGTAAACAGCCATGCTAACCCTTATCAGGCGCTGGCGGGCACGATGGGAAAAAGAGGGTTAATCCTCTTGGCATTCAAATTCTTTGACATGAAGCTCCCCCTTGATTTGTTTATTTGCAGTTTTACTCTCAAAAAGGGTGTGTAAGATTCAAACAGTACTAAACATGCACACGCACCTTCTAAGGAAGTGAAATTTGGTACACAAGTTCCTGTCCACCTGTAGTGTAAACTGTGTGTATCACAATTTTGTCAGTCCGTGTAGGAAAGGTTGTGTGACTGTCATTACTCGTCACAAAAGGAATTGCATTTCATGGTGGCAATGACATTAAGACAAAGCCAACAGGCAGTCACATCATAGCTGTCTGTTCACTGTTCGGTAGTGTCTACATCTCTTTAATCGAATGACTTTTTTCCCCCTCATTCATTTTTCAACAGATCTACATGCTCGTCCATTGACCTCTGACATTTTCTTTTGACCTCTGACATCTTCTTCATATTGGGGCTGAAAAAATTACACAGAAGGGTTGGTGCTCTCACCATCATGTAGTTTTATCCACCTTCATGTTAGTAAATTTTAAATGTAATGACAGCCTACCACCAAGGAAACAGAGACAAACAAATCACAAGACAAAACATGACACATTTCGACCTCTTAGATCTTCTTCAGGCAAGATACAAAACACTCAGGACAACGAAAATGAACAAGCTATCATTTATCTTCATTCATTTCAACAAAAGACGGGCGTTGAATTATGTCAGCAGTTCAGCAGCCGTGTTGTTAAGTATGTTGTGCTTTTATTTACAGACATCATCTGTATTCTCGGTTCCCCCCTCCCACCCAAAGGTGAGACCCTCTTTAACTTACATGCTGACAAACCTGACCAGGTCCTGCAAGGATGCCTAGACTATAATGATAACATTATAACCATCGTTATTAGCAGTGATTATTTGTTTTTTTTTGTTTTTTTTTTACTTTATTACTCTTAATACTACTTTTTTCTTCCTTTATTTATATAGACCTTTAATCTTCTTATGATTTTATGGTGTTTTTTTTGTACATATACTTTATCACCTTTTAAATACTTTTTCTGCATTCATTTGTTGATGTATATTTATTGATTACAATTATCACTGTTTACGCAAGTTATGTATTCTCTCTCTTAGTTCACTGTTTCACTTAACCATCTAACTTTGCCCACTAAGGATGTATAATTCTACAGTGTGTGTACGCTGCCATCATGGTGCCAGTATTCAAAACTGAAATTCAGCCTACACAAGAATATCTTTGACATTTCATTTAGAAAGATGAGTCTTGCTTCATACAAATGCAGACAACTCGTAGTAGGATGCTTGTGTCATTTTGCACTCACAAAAAAAAACAACAAAAAGTTTGTAATCTTGGTGTATTTGAAGGACTGAATCCTGAACAGTGAAGGAAAAGCAACCCAAACGCTGGAGCGTCAGAATTACTCCCTTTACATTAGCCAGCCCTCCCCCACCCCCACCCCCCCCCCCCCTGCCGCTCCACCCAAGTTTTCAGTAAGCAGAGTGAAGGGAAAGAGACTAAGTTGGAAAAAAAAAAGTAAAGAAAGGTATTTGTAACCCCACCGATGGCAGAAAGTAAAACACAGCTATGAGGATAAAGACAATAGCAGGCACAGAGGATCCAGAGAAGCCTGCAATTACCTGAGCATCAAGACGAAGCCTGCAGTTACCTGAACATCAAGATGAAGCCTGCAGTTACCTCAGCATCAAGACGAAGCCTTCAGTTACCTGAGCATCAAGACGAAGCCTTCAGTTATCTGAGCATCAAGATGAAGCCCTAAGTTACCTGAGCATTAAGACCAAGCCTTCAGTTACCTGAGCATCAAGACCAAGCCTTCAGTTACCTCAGCATCAAGACCAAGCCTTCAGTTACCTCTTCATCAAGACCAAGCCTTCAGTTACCTGAGCATCAAGACCAAGCCTTCAGTTACCTTACCTCAGCCTGAGCATCAAGACAAAAGTTCATTTACCTAAGCATCAAGCCTTCAGTTACCTGAGCATCAAGGCATCAAGCCTTCAGTTACCTGAGCATCAAGCCTTCAGTTACCTGAGTATCAAGCCTTCAGTTACCTGAGCATCAAGGCGATCTAGGGGGTGGGCCTCTTCAGCAACACCTGCAGTTGCACTGACGAATCATCGTTGATGTAATGGATCCACTGCTCACTGCAACAGGGGGGGAAAAGGACATGCTCTGAACAAGGACCCTCCACAGACCACACCACACACACACACACACACACACACACACACACACACACACACACACACACACACACACACACACATACACACACACACACTCCCCTCAGCTGTTTTGTGCTCACCCCATCAATCCACGGACTGTCAAACCATGGCACACTAGGACTCCATGGGTCTGTTAGGAGACCATGCATCACCAAGTCAGATATCATTACTTTGATTACCTGATTTCATACTGCCGTTTTTTGACACTGTAAATTAATTCAACACGTGATGAACAATGCCAAAACTGTCATCTCTGTTGACTGTTTTTGAAAAAAAAAAAAAAAAAAAAAAAAAGCTCTCAACGTCTTTCTTTCAAAATTATTGAAGGTACATTTTCTAACAGAGTTTAAGCAATTTCCATCTTTCATTAACATGTAACACGATTGCATAAAAAGAATTACAAACTATTAGGATGAAAACCTACTCATATCCCAGAATACATCGTTTTTTTTCATTGTCTGTCTGAGTGTCTCGATTTCTCTGTCTCTTGTTTTTTTTTCCCATTAGTATAAAATCAAAAACAGAGACTTGTGATTCATCCTGTATAATTCTTTTCCTCTATTCTTTCCCCACTGGTATAAAACTAACATACACTTCTGTCTCATCCAGTGACAATTTTCATCATTCATTCCCCCCGCCCCCCTATAGGTTTAACATAATAACAGAGGCTCCTAACTCCTTGTGTAGAAACTTTCTTCATCCAATTTTCTTCTTCTTTTTTTTTTTTTTTTCTACAGGTATAACATTTCTGACACTCTGTGATAATTTCATTCATCTGTTTTCTTTTTTTCTTTAAAAATTTTTTCTCCATTCATAAAGATGTCTGACACATGTTCTCTGATTAATGATTCTACTGCAGTGTCGAAGGTAACAAAACAGGATCACCGCACTGAACCATGAATGACAACATTTGGCCAGATGGCAGAACTTACTTCAGAATAGCAAACGCCTTTGTCTGTAGCTCAGGCAATATCAGTTTATGAACACACTGGTGACATCACAGGTTGAGACATTTCAACGATAAAAGTAATAATATGCTCACCTCACACTGTCCTTCCTCCTCCAGCTCCCTCTCCCTTCCCACCCTCATACATTTGTCAACACACACACACACACACACACACACACACACACACACACACGTACGCACGCACGCACACACGCACACACACACACACACACACACACACACACACACTCTCTGCTCCTCAAAATGATCCCAACTTGAGTGACCAAACATCACAAATGATCGCCCTTTTTTTTAACAAATGTGTTCATGCTGTTTTCAAAAGTCACAGGAAGTTACAGTTTGAAATCACTGACTAAAATCCTGGCAAATTTTGCTGCCATGTTTCTTGCTGGGTAGAAACCCTGTTCAGACTGTCCAATGAACCCTGCTTCGACCTTTAGCCATGAAGACCATCGAGGATCAACTGTTCTATCACTGTTTTTCAACCAGGTTGCATCCCGCCTTGGTTTAAGGCTGTGTCAGGCCAACTGACATAGACTACAACACCAAGGCTACATCAAAATGTAGCTTTGCTCTGCATAGTTATGCGGGGATTGTCTTCAGTTGTGACAAGCCCCTAGCATAACATTATCAGTCTCGAAAAATCCCCCAAAGTTGGAGCGTGGCTGCCCACGTGGCGGGGTAATCAAAAACGGTCACACATGTAATGTTCTCATCCCCAGCTGATGCATTTGTACCGAGTATTCAAGTGCTTCGGCTGTTTGGATGATCCCTGGAGTCTTTTAGCCAGGGTACGACAACAACAACAAATGACCAGGTTACATCCACTTTTTCCCTCGCAGCAATTTGGCTGAGATAAAGTATTAAGATAAGAAAGGGAAACATTCACATTTTTGTGTTCCTAAAAAAAAAAAAAACAGGAAAACAAAATGACTACATTTGTTAGTGAGCTCACCAAAGAACTTTTTGTTTGGACCCATCATCCTCAAAGACGGTGACCACGCCAGGCTTCAGCACAGCCAACGATGGGACGTGATTGGGCAGAATACCAAAGCTGCCACTGAAGGATGGCACATCCACCTGTTTGACGCTGGCTGCATTGTAGTACACCTGAAAAAAAAAAAAAAAAAACCACAACCCTCTTCACTTGAAAAAATGTCTGACACAGTTGCTCTTTGTTCTTCTACCCTGAAAATAAACAACCATCTTCACCTAAAAATGTCTAACAGAGTGCTCTTAGTTTATCTGCCCTGAAAATGAACCATAACCTTTGCCCTGAAAAACCATAGACCACTACCTTCTTCACCTCAAAATGTCTAACAGAGTGCTTTTTGTTCATCTGCCCTGAAAATAAACCATAAACTTTGCCTGAAAATAGACCACTACCTTCTCCACCTCAAAATGTCTGACAGAGTGCTCTTTGTTCTTCTGCCCTAAAAATAAACCTGAACCCTCTTCACCTGAAAATGTGTGATACAGTGCTCTTCATTCTTCTGCCCTGAAAATACACCACAACGCTCTTCACCTGAAAATGTCTGACACAGTGCTTTTTGTTCTTCTGCCCTGAAAATAACCCACACCCTTCATCATCTGAAAATGTGTTACACAGTGCTCTTTGTTCTTCTGCCCTGAAAATAGCCCACACCCCTCTCCACCTGAAAATGTCTGACACAGTGCTCTTTGTTCTTCTGCCAATCTTCTGGGTTAAAAATGTTCAACTGCTATAAAACAACAGGGTTGTCAGACTTCAAACTTTAAGCATTTATACTCCCTACTAGTACTACATCAGCTGAAGAATGTAGGAATGTAGAAAAAATGTATTCTGCATAATTGCTGATGCTTGCAGAACATTATATTGGCATAATAATACTGCAATATTCTTTTTTAAAAAAAAACGTCTCCCGATTTTCATTGAATTTAAAACATTCTCGATTAACGTCACCCAATTTTCACTGAAATATAATGATTTACTCACCAATTCCAGGATTTAAGGAGCAACTTTTCAAATATGGGATTCCTAAATATTCTGGAGATTTTGGCAGCTATGCAAAATTGGACAGAAGATCTCCAGCCCAAAATGATGTGTGTGCTCATTCCAGTTCGAGTCAAAGTCATCAGCACTGGCAAGTTCATGGAGATTGTCAGTGGAAAGACAGTAAATCATGCGGCTCTTTGACTGTTCAGTTGTACTATAGTCAGTTGGCTTTGTAGATAGTATCCTACAACAGCTTTCACAGAATTCCATCTTGTCAACTTCATTGTCAATGTCTGTCTGCAAAGCAAATTACTGGAATCAGCACTACTGCATACCATCTTCCAAATCCCATTAAAAGAAAAGTGACTGAACCCCAAGCATGAAAATAAGTAAGACATCAGTGCTAGAGATGTACATTTTGCATGTTTGAAAAATTGAAAAGCTACAACAAACGAGGCATAAAGCAAGAAAATATTATCACTCTTGATAGTTACTTTCTGAGTGATGGAGATGGATATGTTTAAAATGGAGGTGTTGAGAAAGGATACTCAATACAATTATTTTGATTATTTAAAAGGACTGGGAGAAGGAAAAGTGTGCTTTAAATCTGCTATGGTAGTTAATGCATAATCATTCTGGTCAGTGGGTTTTGGAGGTGGATGGATCTGTTTCTCTGCAAAATGGTTTTTACACATTTGAAATGTTTAGACGATTCAATTCATGTCATAGTCAAGTGCACTGCGAAGAGCCTTATGACTGTCCCTTCACAGAAGTCAACTCTCAAAATAGACGCAGCTTCAGTTTCATCAAGGAGGTCTATATATGCTACACCTCATCTGCTAACTTTTGAGACCATACTGCACATGATTATAAGCTGATAAATAAATGAATTGATGACAAAGAAGAGAAAATTTTAGAAGAGGGTCTCATGGCTATGACCGAGCAGATGTCTGACCAGCACATTAGCCCATGTGCTGGCATGCCTTGGGTATCTAAACAAATAAAAAAAAAAAAAAAAAAGATTCACACACACACACACACACACACACACACACATGCATGCACACACACACACACACACACACACACACACACACACCCCTACCTCATTAAAACAGACTTCTAAAATCATGCCAAAATTTCATTAACAATCTTTCTTCTGTGAATCTTAAGATTAGGCGAAAAATGCTCCTCTCTTTCAGAAATTCAACAATGCCATCAGGTGGGACATCTCTGGCAAGATTTTCATGGGGTCTGCTGTAAAGTGTTTAGGTCTGACATCATGCAGGTCCCAGCACTTCATGAGAACACATTTTGTTGTGTGTGGTACATCACATGGAATGCAGCACAGAGCTTCTTCACCTTTAAATGATAGGAGTTTGTTGGCCATCTGCACACTCCACTCCTCTTGCTAAAGGTCTTTCTTTCACATAGGCCTGAGGAATGGGTTTCAGATAGGTTTAAGGATTATGATCATCATACCACACACATGATCTTTGAATACTAAGCCTATACAGAAACACTGCTTCGAACATGCAAAACATGAAAAGCCTACTGCTAATTATGATCATCAGTCCAAATCCTTCCTCCCCATAATCACATCAACATGCTGTCTCGTACTTGGTCGAACGACACGTACTGGGTCAATGCAGTAGAGGGCTGGTGTTTCCAAACAAATATGTTTCCTGAATTTTCTAGCAACATGGTCTACTCTTTATCAGATGAAACAGGGGCCTGGAAAATCTCCAAAGCACAAAGCCTTGCACTGGACTCATTCTGGTTGGGAGGTTGTTTATGTAGTGGTGGGAAACTTCTGGAACAAAAAAGCAGTCTAGAGCCAAGGAACTTCTGAATCCAGTGAAATAATGCTTGACAGCTGACTTTCCTCCCCTGATGGTGACTCTTTGCTGTCACTGTCAGTCTTTAAGGAGGTTGTTGATCCTAACCTTGACATCTTCATGATGATTTTGTGTGTCTGAAGCTTTGGTTAACCTCAGCTTTGGAGAAAATCATCATCATCATCAATCTAACAAACAAAAGTTAATGAAAATAAATGCTCAAAACCGATGCAGGAAGAAAAAACATTATCTTCAACATTCTAAGAAACAAAAAGTTCCATAAAGTAAATGCGCAAACTGATGCGATCGCAAAGCTCCAGCGCTACTGTCATCACGAGTCTCCTTCTAAGATAATGCCCCAAGATGTGGCCACAGCAACGTAACGGCCAGATCCAGAAGGTACTCAGACGGTCTAGTGAATCTGTCTCGGTGGTTGTAGCTCTCTGGAATGACGAAGTCAGGAGTTGAGTTAATCGAATCGAATCAGTTCGTTCTAGAATTTCACTGCTTCATCTGTTACTTGCAGTACTAAAAGTTTCTGAATGAGTGAGCAGTTTTCGTCCATTCTGCATGCACATTTACAAGGATTTAGTCTAGAATTGATACTGCTGCACTAGCAACACCAGACTAGCAGACAGCATGTTCTGAGCCGGGTGACAACACAGCAATTGGTAACTTTAAGAACATTGAAACTTACATCTGTTGGTGATGCAAAAGTAAATGCCATTTCGGCATAGCTTCTCTCTGCTGTGAAAAGACAACCCTAGAGCTGTGGCGGGCAAGAGCCGCTGCCCTCAAACCGTTTCAGCAAGCCTGCCATTACTCGTCAACACGGCGATCTGTGGAGGGCGAAAGGGGACAACACTCTTAAGATACAGGCTAAGAGGTTCGGAAAACGGTGTGTGGAAAAAAAAAAATGAAAAAAAAAAAAAAACAGAGAAAAAGAAAAGAAAAGAAAAGACAAAAACAGACACCACAGAAAGCCAGAAATTTTAATCTATGTCTTTAGCCGAACAGATGCTTCGCTCAACTGGATAATGGTTGCACAGACTCATTATCTGTGCCAGACCGGTGTTTGTTACTTTTCAAGTGAATGCCCTCCCTTACTTCACTTTCGCTCTCACTTTCATCATGGCTCTGGGTGACGAAGTCGTTGTTGCGTCCGATCCAAAGGAGGTAATGTCCTTATAGTTGTGAACTAAATCAAGAAACACAGTGTATGTGGGCATAAATTGAATTTGATACAATTAGATGATAATGCAACCAGTTAGTCTTATTGAAAATTGTTGATAATGTTTGACCTTGAAACAGCTCTAACTGACTCCAACCAGTGCCGATAAGCAATGCAAACCTCCAAGGGCCTTTCTCCCGATCCGTCATAATCAGTGTTTGAATGAATAATTTTTGTTTGTCGTTGTTGTTGCTGCTGGGTTTGTTTTTTTTTTTTTTTTTTTTTTTTTTTTTTTTAGGTTAATTAATGCACAGAAAAAACGTTTTCTCCCAAGTTGGATACCATAGCATGTGCATAGGTACAAACTAAACGTAACAGCTTGTGTATGAAACTGAAAGGTTTACGTTTGTAAAGAAGCATCGTTATGGGCCGTTATAGTCGTAGCCGTTAGTAACGGCTATAACGTAAAATGAAACATTGGCCGTCACCTGTGACCCATAATGAACATTCCTACAAATTTTCAGGAAGATCGGCCAAGTAATTTAAGAGATTTTCTATAAAGAAGAAAACTGTTATGGGCTGTTATAGCCGTTAGTAATGGCTATAACAGTAAAATAAATCATCGGGCATCATCCATGTCCCATAATGAACATACCTACAAATTTTCAGAAAGATCGGCCACATACTTTCTGAGATATTCCATAAAAAAGAAAAAACTGTTATGAGCCGTTATAGCTATAATGGCTATCACTGTGAAACAAAACATCGGGCATCATCCGTGACCCATAATGAATGTACCTGCAAATTTTCAGAAAGATCGGCCCAGTAGTTTTGTCTGGAGCGAGTGGAACACACATTTTGACCACTGACAGACACACACACACACAGCATTTCTTTGTTCCCATTGTAAAGTACTCCCTGTTCTGTAAGAACATGCAGCCACCAAGGGATATTGATGGCTGGCTAAGTGATCGTTTAAAAGTTTCCCCATTCTGAGCTGCAGGTCTTTTTACATGTATCATCACCATGTCTGCTGGTTGTGCAGGGGTGATGCCTTCATAGATCTCTTTGTTTTGTTTTGCACCACCTGTCATTTGGCAGCAGATGCATGTTCAGTTGGATGGCTGTGCTTTGCATTTTTCATTCTTCACATAATCTACAATTACTGAAATAAGTGAAAGAATTGTTTTATTTTGTTTTTATTATTCAGTATCAAGAATATTCATGTTTGGATCAAATGCAGAAACAGTTTTGCCCAACATGTCACCAGAAGAAGATTATAACATTTGATTATAAAAACAAACAAACAAACAAACAAACAACAACAACAACACAACAACAACAACACACAACAACAACAACAACAACAACAACAACAACAGTCTGGATTGAATATAGGATTGTCTTGTCATGAATTGTTGTTATTTTTCAGGAAGAGGAGGAGGAGGAGGAAGAAGAAGAAGTTTGTGGTTAGTACATGTGTACTGTGTATCTGTGTGTGTGTGTGTGTGTGTGTGTGTGTGTGTGTGTGTGTGTATTAAAATGGATGTGAGTGTGTGTGCCACTGTAAATGTGCACACAAGAGAGATGAAGAAAGAGGGGGGGGGGGGGGAGAGAGAGAGGGAGAGAGAGAGAGAGAGTGCTCCTGGTGCACCCAATGTTGCTTTTAGATAATGTTACCCTTATCGGCATTCAGGATGCTGTTTGAGCAGGTGTTTCTAGGTAATGACATGCTTTACTGAACTCTCAGAAACCTTCAGGTAGCATGTTCAGCCCCAGCAAGGTTCAATTTATAACGCTTCATTTGATTACTGATTTTTGATCAAAGAAATTAGATTTGTGATCAAAGAAATCACTGATTTATGATCAAAGAATCCATGGTAATGAATTTATTTGAAGTGGACTCACCAGTTGAAGAATCTGGCTAGCTGTTTGTTTTTGTCACAGTGTTGTGTGGTAGGTGTCTGATGATATGTTTGTATTTGTAAGGATTCGTTCAACTGCTACACATTCTAATGATCACTTGGGATGTGATTGAATCTCACCGGTAAATACACCTGTTGAGAGGACTGCACCTGATGTGTGCCCCATTCCCATGGATGGGGACATAGGCGCAACTCTGAATCACACAGCAGTGTTGAGAATCTAATTTGGGTACACCTGAGGTTTTTGGTTCGTAAGTTTTGTACAGAATCTTGTGAGCGGGAATGTCTGAAAATCACCCTCATGGACTTCCAGTGCCTGTGTTTTAAAAAGCTGTTGCCAAATGCAGGGCCAGTGATTTTGTGAATCAAGGAGAACCTATATGGACATTTAAAAAAAAAAAAAATTGCTTCATGACATAGGCATCCACCTACCCTGTGTCTTCAGAAGGTAGTGCCAGTCACTTGTATAGATCCAGCCAGTTGTATTGTCTGGGTCTCTGTTTTACATGTATTCAGACATCTCAGTTTTACATGTATTCAGGACATCTCTGTTTTTTACATGTATTCAGGACATCTCAGTTTTACATGTATTCAGGACATCTCTGTTTTACATGTAATTCAGGACATCTCTGTTTTACATGTATTCAGGATATCTCTGTTTTACACATGTAAATCAGGACATCTCTGTTTTACATGTAATTCAGGAATCTCTGTTTTACATGTATTCAGGATATCTCTGTTTTACATGTATTCAGGATATCTCTGTTTTACATGTAATTCAGGACATCTCTGTTTTACATGCATTCAGGATATCTCTGTTTTACATGTATTCAGGGCTCTGTTTTACGTGTATTCAGGACATCTCAGTTTTACGTGTATTCAGGACATCTCTGTTTTACATGTATTCAGGATATCTCTGCTTTACATGTATTCGGGATATATCTGTTTTTACATGTAATTCAGGACATCTGTTTTACATGTATTCAGGATATCTCTCTTTTACATGCATTAGGACATCTGTTTTACATGTATTCAGGACTCTGTGTTTTACATTATTCAGTACTCTGTGTTTTACATGTAGGACTGTGTTTTTATATGTATTCAGGACTCCCGACCCTGTTTTACAAGTATTCAGGACTCTGTGTTTTACATTATTCAGTACAATGTGTTTTACATGTAGGACTGTGTTTTACATGTGTTCAGGACCCACAGGACAGCATGAAGGAGAACTGCTCGGACAGCTCCAGCTGCCAGAGCAGCAAGGCACGTCTGGATGCCTGCACTGGCCGGTCAGTGGCGGCAACACAGAGGAGACCTGTGAAGAGGAGCTCTTCGACTTCCTGCACTGTGTGGACGGCTGTGTGAGTGGAAGCTCTCCAACATTTCCCATGGCCCCAACACCCACACCCACACAACAAAGGATCCCATGGCCCTAACAACACAGAACAAAGGATGCCATGGCCCCAACCACCCCCACCCACACAACAAAGGATCCCATGGCCCCAGCACCCATCCCCACACAACAAAGGATGCCATGGCCCCCACACACCCACACCCACACAACAAAGGATGCCAACCCCAACCCCACCCCACACCACAAAACAAAGGATGCCATGGCCCCAACACCCACACCCATACAACAAAGGATCCCATGGCCCCAACACCCATACCCACAGAACAAAGGATCCCAAGGCCCCAACACCCCCACAGACAGAAAGGATGCCATGGCCCCAAATACCCACAGAACAAAGGGATCCCACGGCCCAACACCCCAGAAACAAAGGATCCCATGGCCCAACACCCACAGAACAAAGGATTCCATGGCCCCAACACCCACAGAACAAAGGATCACATGGCCCTGACCCCCACAGAACAAAGGATCCCATGGCTCCAACACCCACAGAACAAGGATCCCACGGCCCAACACCCACAGAACAAAGGATTCCATGGCCCCAAAACCCACAGACAAAGGATCACATGGCCCTGACTCCCACAGAACAAAGGATCCCATGGCCCCAACACCCACAGAACAAAGGATGCCATGGCCCAACACCCACACCCACAGAACAAAGGATCCCATGGCCCCAACACCCACAGAACAAAGGATCCCATGGCCCCAACACCCACACCCACACAACAAAGGATCCCATGGCCCCAACACCCACAGAACAAAGGATCCCATGGCCCAACACCCACAGAACAAAGGATCCCATGGCCCCAACACCCACATGACAAAAGATCCCATGAACACAACATCCACACCCCACAGAACAAAGGATCCCATGCCCCTACACCCATACAACAAAGGATCCCATGGCCCCAACACCCACAGAACAAAGGATCCCATGGTCCTAACACAGAACAAAGGATCACATGGCCCTAACACTCACAGAACAAAGGATCCCTTGGGCCTAACGTCCACAGAACAAAGGATCCCATGGCTCTAACATCCACAGAACAAAAGGATCCCATGGCTCTAACACCCCACAGAACAAAGGATCCCATGGCCCTAACTCCCACAGACCAAAGGATTCCATGGCCCCAACACCCACAGAACAAAGGATCCCATGGCCCTAACTCCCACAGAACAAAGGATCCCATGGCTCCGGCACCCACAGAACAAAGGATCCTATGGCTCTAACACCCACAGAACAAAGGATCCCATGGCTCTAACTCCCAGAGAACAATGGATTCCATGTTCCCACCCCCCCCACAGAACAAAGGATCCCATAGCCCTAACTCCCACAGAACGAAGGATCCCATGACCCGAACATCCACACTCACAGAACAAAGGATCCCATGGCCCCAACACCCACAGAAACAAAGGATCCCATGGCCCAACACCCACAGAACAAAGGATCCCATGGCCCAACACCCACAGAACAAAGGATTCCATGGCCCCCAACACCCACAGAACAAAGGCTCACATGGCCCTGACTCCCACAGAACAAAGGATCCCATGGCCCCAACACCCACAGAACAAAGGATCCCACGGCCCAACACCCACAGAACAAAGGATTCCATGGCCCCAACACCCACAGAACAAAGGCTCACATGGCCCTGACTCCCACAGAACAAAGGATCCCATGGTCCCAACACCCACAGAACAAAGGATCCCATGGCCCCAACACCCAGAGAACAAAGGATTCCATGGCCCCAACACCCACAGAACAAAGGATCCCATGGCTCCAACACCCACAGAACAGGATCCCATGGCCCCAACACCCACACCCATACAACAAAGGAGACATGGCCCCAACATCCACACCCACAGAACAAAGGATCCCATGGCCCTAACATCCACACCCACACACAACAAAGGATCCCATGGCTCCAACACCCACAGAACAGGATCCCATGGCTCCAATGCCCACACCCACAGAGTAAATTATCCCATGGCCCAACATCCACACCCACAGAACAAAGGATCCTATGGCCCCAACATTCACACCCACAGAACAAAGGATCCCATGGCCCCAACATTCACACCCACAGAACAAAGGAAAGTGAAATGTTGTAATACAAGTTTTACACTATCATTTCCCCAACATCCACATCAACAGAACAAAGGAAAGTGAAATGTTGTTGTACAAGTTTTACACTATCATTTCCCCTGTATACACAGTGAAATGTTGTAACACAAGTTTTACACTCTCATTTCCCCAAACATACACACCAATAGAAAAAAGAAAAGTAAAATGTTGTAACACAAGTATTGCACTATCATTTTCTGTTTTTACATGTATTGTGCAGTTTCACTTAACCTTTTCTCTCCCATCTTGTAAAATACATACTTAACTGCCATTTTGTGTTAATATGAATTTGTATGTTACCTCACATGTGTGTGTGTACGTGTGCGCTTGCATATTTTATGTGTGTGTATGCGAGTGCACACATGTGTGTATGCTGTACTGGCGGTTATCTGTACAGTGGTGCTTACTGTCGTACATTGGCTGAATATTTGATGGGTCAGTTTTTAAAGTTTTTTTTACAGGTTACTTAATACATAGTGCATCATGTGCGCAGTGGCATTGAACCAGACCAGCACAACAAACCTTATAAAAACATTATAAAAATACCAGTTTTTTTTCTAAACTCCAGAATTAGCTATCATTTTAAAGAAAATTCTTTTGTTTTTTTGTTTTAGAAACCCTGTACTATTACAAATCTTGCTATTAGAAATTTGGACTGCCATCTTAAAGTATCTTATAAATGGTGATGCCATTGTCTTCTCAAGAAAAGATGTATTTTGTGTTCTGTGTTTTTCTTTCTTTTTTTTTTGTAGTTGTTTATTTCATCCGATTAAAGGTCGGATATGCAGCTGTTATGGGAAACAATAGGTGCATTTTTGCATTTCACATTTTTTTTGCAGTTGTCGTGGAAAAGTTCATGAATGTTTTTCAGCTTTTGAATTATTTTTCTTTCTGTGTTTCAGGTTTCCAAGACTCTATTTCAAAAACTGAAATAGGACATCCTGGTAGACTTACTCAAGGTGCTTTTACCATTTGCTCGCTTGGGGTTTATTTATAGAAAATACAGATGCCGCCAAAGGAAAAAAAAATTCGTTGTCTGGGTACTGTTTGAGTGAGACTGTGAGTTTGCTTCACACAAAAGATTGTGAGTTTGCTACACTCTGAGATTGCCAGTTTGCTTCACACAGAGATTGTGAGTTAGCTTTACAGAAGTTTTGAGTTGGCTTCACACACAGATTGTGAGTTTGTTTAAGACGGAGATTTTGAGTTTGCTTTACACAGATTGTGACTTTATTTAACACAGACATTGTGAGTTTGCTTCACACAGAGATTGTCAGTTTGCTTCACACAGAGAATGTGAGTTTGCTTCACACAGAGAGTGTGGGTTTGTTTAACACAGAGATTTTGAGTTTGCTTTACACAGATTTTGTGAGAGTTGTTTACCACAGACATTGTGAGTTTGCTTCACACAGAGATTGTGAGTTAGAGTGTGAGTTTGCTTCACACAGAGACAGTGAGTTTGTTGAGAACACAAACTATTGTTTCAGAAAAAAAAAAGGGAACAAACATATCTGCCTGTGGAATGGGTCTCCTCAACAACAATCTGAAATAGGATAGTCGCAAACTTGGTGTTAGATAAGAGGAAGTGTGAACCATGACATGACATCTTGTTCAAAGAAACCGATGTTCTGTGACAGAGTGCATTAACCCTTTCGACCCTGCCACATTCACAGCCTGTGACAGAGTGTGTTAACACTTTCAACCCTTCCATGTTCACAGCCTGTGACAGAGTGTGTTAACACTTTCAACCCTTCCATGTTCACAGCCTGTGACAGAGTGTGTTAACCCTTTCAACCCTACCATGTTCATATCTTGTGACAAAGTGCATTAACCCTTCAACCCTTCCACGTTCACAGCCTGGGCAGTCTTTCCTGCCTGGTCAGTGTGTGTAGGCTGATCTGCTTCATCAAAGTGGAGACTTCATGTACATTATGTTTATTCAATAACTTGTTACAAGTCACAAAGAAAATCACATGGTCAGTGCCAAGTAGTTGTATAGCAAGATATGCTTTCATGTCACCTAACGTGTTTTCCGACTCTGGATGCTGCGATAAATAAAAGCATTGTGTAGTTACCACATCAACAGACGGTGTTTCATTTCGGATCTAAATATCTGGGAATTTACTCTACCAGGATGTGAAAAACTCCACGCTGTTACAACAAAAATAATGGCTTGGAAACGTATAGACTTCCGTAGGATGCTTTAAGAAACTGACACATATAAAAGCTTTTGTTTTTAGCTGTGTCCAATTTGGGAGGTGTAACTTGGATACCAGTATCGGTTTGAGTAGGTTAGGTCTGTCACCTGAGCATTGTTTGCTCAAACACAGGTTGGTGGCCCTGTTCAGTGGAAGACAGGCATTGCTCAGACACAAATTGGTGGCCCTGTTCAGTGGAAGATAGGCATTGCTCAGATACAGGTTGGTGGCCCTGTTCAGTGGAAGACAGGCATTGCTCAGACACCGGTCGGTTGGTGGCCCTGTTCAGTGGAAGATAGGCATTGTTCTGACACAGGTTGGTTGGTGGCCCTGTTCAGTGGAAGATAGGCACTGCTCAGACACAGGTTGGTTGGTGGTCCTGTTCAGTGGAAGACAGGCATTGCTCAGCAGCGGGGTTGAAAGAAGTCCAGTTTTCATTGAGAGATTCATTCAAAAGAGAAAAATGTTCTACCACCACACATCTTTCACCAATCGAACCCTGTTCCCGAATGCTGTTGGGGTGAGACTGACCCTCATTCACAGTCTGTGCTGACCCTCATTCAAAGCTGCCTGTTTTCTCAGGCCCATTCTTCAGTGCATGGATAGGCATTCATCGCCTAGGACAGGAGATGATACGGATAAAAAGCTCTCTCACAAGAATGCTGAATTTAGCTCAGTAATGTGAACAATTGGTGTGTTCTTTTTAAATGCATATTTAAAAAAAAAAACACGGCAAAAAAAAAGAGAAATAATTTTGGAGTGAAATGCATCTAACAATTCTTTTTGAAATTTGTTTCAATTTCTGCCTGCTGCCACCTCACTTTGAAAACTATCTCAAAAACTTTCTGCAGAAAAAAATGAACAATGTCACAGAGTCCTTGCAAAGGGACTGTTTATTACATTTCCTTCAATATGAAGCACTTCCTTACTTAGTGAGTCCGCCAAAAGTGAGGTGAATGCCTGTTGTCTTGCACACTGACACACTGTGCCTGCCATCTTGCACACTGACACACTGTGCCTGCCATCTTGCACACACTGCCTGCCATCTTGCACACTGACGCACACACTGCCTGCAATCTTGCACACTGACACACTGTGCCTGCCATCTTGCACACCGACACACACTGTGCCTGCCATCTTGCACACTGACACACACACTGCCTACCATCTTGCACACTGACACACACTGTGCCTGCCATCTTGCACGCCGACACACACTGTGCCTGCCATCTTGCACACTGACACACACTGCCTGTCATCTTGCAACACCGACACACACTGTGCCTGCCATCTTGCACACCGACACACACTGTCTGCCATCTTGCACACTGACACACACTGCCTGCCATCTTGCACACTCACATACACACTGCCTGCCATCTTGCACACTGACACACTGTGCCTGCCATCTTGCACATTGACACACTGTGCCGGCCATCTTGCACACTGTGCCGGCCATCTTGCACACTGACACACTGTACTGGCCATCTTGCACACTGACACACTGTGCCTGCCATCTTGCACACTGACACACTGTGCCTGCCATCTTGCACACTGACACACTGTGCCTGCCATCTTGCACACTGACACACTGTGCCTGCCATCTTGCACACTGACACAACTCTGCCATCTTGCACACTGACACACTGCCTGCCATCTTACACACTGAAACACTGTGCCTGCCATCTTACACACTGAAACACTGTGCCTGCCATCTCGCACCCTGACACAATGTGCCTACCATCTTGCACACTGACACAAAATGTGCCTGCCATCTTGCACACTGACACACACTGTGCCTGCCATCTTGCACACTGACACACAGCCTGCCATCTTGCACACTGACACACTGCCTGCCATCTTACACACTGACACACTGTGCCTGCC
>JADBJO010011414.1:60000-64976 GCA_016801955.1 Conus betulinus | reverse complement strand
CCCCCCCCCCATTCTGTGACCGATGGCGGTTTGATCCTGAAGAAGAAAGTCTCGCCCTGCCAGCAAAAATTGTTGGTCATATACTGGGATTGCCTTCTCTCTCTGCTTCTCTCGGTCTCCTTCCTCGGTAGTCGCATCCTCTCTCTCCTCTCTCTCTTCTCTCCTCTTTCTCGCTCTCTCCTCTCTCTCTCTCTCTCTCCTCCCTCCCTACTCCCCTCTCCTGCCTCTCGTCCCTCCCTCTCAACTCTCGTCAACCCCTCTCCTCTCTCCCTCTTCACTCCCTCGATCTCTCCCTCTCTCTCTGGCTGTTTATCGCTCCCTGACATCTCTGTGGTGTGCGATTTTTTTTTGTCTGTCTGTCTGTCTAATGTTATTAGTGTCTCGGTCTCTGTAATGTCTGGTCTGTCTGTTTGGCCTCTGACTCTACTGTATTGTGTTTTGGCACTTGTCACATCGTCCTCTGTCTGTCTATCTGTCTGTCTCTCTCTTCTTCTGTCTACTTCTACTTGTCCTCTGCTGGTCTTTCTCTCGCACTACAACACTCGATCTCTCTCATCTCCTCCTCCCTCCCCCCCCCCTCGTCTCGTCTCGCTCTCTCCCCTCCTCCACTCGCTCTCTCTCTCCTCCCCCTCTCTCTCTCTCTCCTCTCTTTTCCGCCTGGAGTAACAGTCAATGAATATGAACGACAGAGCTCGGAAATGTAGTCAGAGGTCGCATTTGCCCTGTTTAACTTGGCACAATGAATGCTGACGATGCTCGCGCGCCCGTGTGGTGATGTGTGTGTGTGTGTAGGTGCGTGCCAGTTGCGATGCGTTCCGTGCGTGCAGTGCGTTCGTGCGTGCGGTGCAGTGCGCTGAGCGTCGGTGTGTGTGAGTGTGATGATAATTTTGTGTGTGTGCTTGTGTGTGTGTCGTGTGGTGGTGCTGTAGGTGTTGTGTGGTGTTGTTGGTGCTCAATGATCTGTTCCGCCAGTTCCCCCTCAGTTGCGAAGTGTGTCCCGAATAGGACGCACCTCCATTCATGATGCGAATAGTCAGGAGTGGTCTAATGTGCGGCAGGGATTTTGTCTTTTAATCTTCTTCTATTTTTTTTCACGAGTTTATTCGTAAGAACTTGAGACGTGTTTAGAAACCAAAGACACGGTCGGGTATTGTGGTTTGCGCGATGTATGACTTCGATTACGACTAGTCCGTCCCTTCTTGTTCTTGTTCTTTGTTCTTGTTGTTGTTGTTTGTTGTTGGTGTTCTTCTTCTTCTTACTTCTAGCAACGTAACGCCTTCTTCTAAACCTTCAACTTTCTAAAAGAGTATCTATGTTTGTGTGCACCCTGGCGAAACGCTGCGCGCGCGCGAAGTGTGTGTGTATATGTGTGTGTGTGCGTGCGTGAGATGATGTGCAGTGTGCCCTGTGGTAATGCGTGCGCGTGGCGTTACGTATGTGAGTTGCAATGTGTATGTGTGTGTGTGTGTGTGTTCTTCTCTGTGTGTCTGTGCTTGCGTGTGTATAGCTGCATGTTTGACCGACAGTGTTTGATAAAGACACAAAACGAGAGAGAGAGAGAGAGAGAAAGGGACCCCCGTGTTGAGAGGCAGAGAGAGGAGAGGGAGAGAGAGAGGGGAGGAGAGACCACGAGAGAGAGAGAGGAGCCTACTCCCCACCCTTCAGTCTATCCCTCCCAGTACTTTATCACTCCCAGTGCCAGCACTCACACACACACACACAACACACACCACACACACACACACCACACACACACACACCACACAAACACACACACACACACACACACACACACTCAGATGGAAAACAAACAAACAGACCAAAAAAAGTGTCCACGCTATCCACCACCAAAATCGAGCGCAGCCGAAGAGCCGCCCTGAGAACCATCTATGACTCCGTTCAAAAACAGTTCCCTTCATTTCTCACTTCCACAAATCCATCCTCCGCGAACTATTCAAAAGACATATAGAAATAAAAAGAGGGAGGAAAAAGAAGGAGAAAACCGATCTAAGCGGACGATACCGTTTCTTTCTGGAAGTAGTAAAAAAAAAAAACACAAAAAACGAAAGAGAACTAGATGAAACTGGGGGGAAAAAAAAAAAAACTGACGGGAAGAAAAGGAAAAAAAGAAGAAGAAAAGAAAAAAAGAGAATAAAAGAAAGAAGTAATGGGAACGTTCAATCTGAAGGAAATGTCCACTAAGGTCTCTCCTCCTCCCCCCCCCCCCCCCCCCCCCCCCCCCCCCCCCCCCCCCCCCCCCCAGTGGAAGCAAGCATACCCCGTAACTAAAACCTCCCATTCTGCGCTGAGCTGACAGCCCGTCCACACCCCAGGGTCTGATTGAGTCCACCACCCCTCCCCCCCACCCCCCTATTCTTCTCCCTCTGATGTATTGGGGGTCGTATATCATGAGAGTGAAAGGCCCACAGAGAGAAGAGAGAGAGAGAGAGAGAAGGAGAGAGAGAGAGTAGAGAACGAGAGAGAGAGAGAGAGGAGAGAGACAGAGATGGAGGAGAAAGAGATACAGAGGGAAAAGACAGACAGACAGACAGAGACATCCATACTGACTCTTGTCTCCTGTTTGTACCTCACCACCTCTAACACCCCATTTACAATAACCTTCCTGACCTGTTTCCCTGTATTGTATTTGAATAAGCAAGACTCTCCACTCCTCTCTCTCTCCCTCCTCTCCTGGTCTTTCATCGTGTATTGTATTTCCGCTCTCTCACTCTCTCTCTCTCTCCTCTCTCTCTCTTCGCTCTCTTCTCTCTTCTCTCCTCTCTCTCTCCAACGCGAAGAGCAAATGGAACATCGTCAGCTTCTTGAATCACCACAGGCTGTAAGTATGGCCTATTCACTGGAGGAGAAAGAATTTTTTCCTTGTTATATATTATGGGGGTAAGCTACAAGGCACTGGCGACAGGAACACGTTTAGAGAGATAATATGTACTGTTTTTGTTAAGAAAGCGAAAGGGGGGGGGGGGGGGGGGGGGGGGGTGGGAGGGGGAGGGGGGGGAGGGGGTGATATACACTTGCGGAAATGGAACACACAACACACACACACACACACACACCCACACAACACACACACACACACACACACACAAACACACGGCGCGCGCACGCGCGCGCACAAAACACACACGCACACACGCACTTACGTACGTTCTCACACGCACGCACGCACGCGCGCACTACACGCACACACACAAACACACACCAACACACACACACACACACACACACACACACACACACACACACACACCCACACGCACGCACGCTCACAGAAGCACTCGCATGCACACTTCCTTCCGCTTTTATATTCGCAGAGCTTAAACAGTTTGCAGTAGCAATGGGGAGATCTGTAAAATCATAAACAGTTTACAGTAGCAATGGGGAGATCTGTAAAATCATAAACAGTTTACAGTAGCAATTGGGAGATCTGTAATATGATTACACATTAAACAAGGAGCTCGTGGAATTTCAGTGACAGCTGTTTTATACCTATTCATATCTATATATATATATATATTATATATATATATATATATATATATATAATATATATATATATATATGCATGTATGTATGTATGTACGTGTGCTAAAATTATTGTAGTGCCTTCAATACATAACCATAGAAATATTATCCCCCCCCCCCCCCCCCCCTCGCCCCACCACATATATACACACCTTTTTTTGCCTGGTCTATTGCCTGGTGTACTTTTGTTTCTTCTTCTTTTTATCGTTCACCCATCCAATCGATCTCCTCTCTAGTTTTGCTGCTTTATCATTTTCCACACACAACGGGTCAGCTAAGAGGAAGACGTCGACAGTTTTGGGGAGGGAGATGAGGAGGGAGTGGGGAGAAGGTGAGGAAGGAAGGAGGTGTGGTGTGTGTGTGTGGGGAGGGGGGGGGGGGTGCGCACAAGGCAAAGAGGGGGCCCTGAGGGCGGGTCATGCACTGTCAAGGAGAAAATTGCACCCCCCCCACCCCCCGTGTTCCCCACCACCCACCCCCCATCCTCCTTTTTTTTTTTTTCTATCTCCGACTTATATGAGAAGATCAACAAGAAAACGACTTTGCATAGGATAATCTGTGCTGTCATTGAGAAAATCGGTTCAGGTTTGGAGGTGATTGCTGTGAGGGTCAATCATCAGCGACATGTTTAGCCTGGCTCAGTCAGTTGAAGGATCTGTGGAGCCATCATCATCATCATCATCATCATCATCATCATCATCATCATCATCATCATCATCCATCATCATCATCATCCAATCATCGTCGTCGTCGTCGTCAGTCGTCATCATCATCATGGTCATCATCATCATCATCATCATCATCATCATCATCATCATCATGGTCATCAATACGGTCGTCTTCATCGTTGCGTCAAAACAAAATGAAGAGGACGAGGGAATGGTGAGGGAAAGCGGCCTTAAACTTGTTCTTAGCTCAGCAGACCCCAACATGTGATGGCAGTGCACCGTGGACGTCGTTTTTTGCGTATTATCAGGACCACCACCGCTGACTGTAAAGTAGCAACACAAGCCGTCGTAGCAGTTGTAACACGATAGCTAGTACTGCTAACCTCCTCCTCCTCCTCCTCCTCCTCCTCTCCTCCGCCTCCTTACCATCGTCATCATCATCGTCGTCAACATCGTCATACTCATCATAATCATCATCATCATCATCATCATCATCATCATCGTCGTCGTCCGTCGTCGTCGTCGTCGTCGTCTCGTTTGTCGTTGTCGTCGTCGGTACGTCGTCGTCGTCATCATCATCATCATCATCACTGTTGTTGTCATGGTCGTTGTCGTCGTCGTAATTATCAACCTTATCATCATCATAATCATCATCATTTCAATCACCTTTATAATTCTCTTTGCAACAAAAAGCAGCATGCAACAGCAGCAAAAAGCAGCAGCAGCAGCAGCAGCACAGCAGCAGCCAGGCAGCAGAAGCAGCAG
>JADBJO010011414.1:47500-55000 GCA_016801955.1 Conus betulinus | reverse complement strand
CCTCCTTTCTCCTCCTTCCTCCTCCTCCTCCTCCTCCTCCTCCTCCTCCTTCTTCTTCTTCTTCTTTCTTCTTCTTCTTCTTCTTCTCTTTCTCCCCGTCTCTCTTCACACTCACACACTCCATCCCCCCCCCCCCCCCCCCCTCTCTCTTCTCTCTCTCTCTCTCCTCTCTCTCTCTCTCTCTCTCTCTCTCTCTCTATCTCTTCTCTCTTCTTCTCTCTTCTTCTTCTTATTCTTCTCACCGTCTCCCTCTTCACTCACACACACTCCACCCCTCATCTCTCTCTCCTCTCTCTCTCTCTCTCTCTCTCTCTCTCTCTCTTTCTCCCTCTCTCATTTACTGCCCCCCCCCCCTCCTCTCGTTTTGACCCTGTCTCTCCTTCTTTGCCTCCCTTCCCCTCCCATCCCCCTCCCTCCCTTCCAGACTTGTGTCTCGCTTGTCACGTACATCTTTTCATCGAGCGTTTTTGTTGTTGTTGTTGTTGTTGTTGTTGTTGTTTTTTTTTTTTTTTTTTTTTTTTTTTTTTTTTTTTTTTTTTTTTTTTCGAACAGCATATGTCCAGACTGACCGCATGGACTTACTGGGAGCTCGAAAAGAAGGGGGGGGGGGAGGAAAAGAGGTGGGGATGAGGGAGGGAGGGATGAGTGAGTCGTGGTTGGCTCTTTGTTGTTCGTGATGCTGCGGGGGAGGGAGGGTGGGGGTGGGTGGGGGTGGGGTGGGGGGCGGGGAAATCTTGCGCCTGAATGATCCGAAGACAATACCCGGGTGGGGGAAAAATAATGACAAGGGAGGTGGTTGTGCCAGGCTGTGGGGAAGGAGAGGGAGGAGGCCCTGCTGAGCGGTGTGGACGATGCGGTCATTGATGCAGAGGCCGTGTCATTGCCCTGACCCTGGACAGAGCGGGCTGGGCCATGAGTGACCTGTTGGTGTGTGGGCTTGATAGCCGCTTTCATGTTCCAGTGACGTCCCCTGGTTGTAGCTCCCCCCCTTTTACTCAATCAATGCCCGGCCCCTGGCTAACACGAATACACGCTTTGGGGATCTGTGACGCGTGCTTTGACCCATTGATTGGCTGATTGACTGGCTAATTGATGGGCTGATTGATTGGTGGGTTTATTTTTTGTGGGAGCTGTGGTAAACAACAGCTGCTGCCGGATTAGAAAGCAGGGGATTTATTTTTTATTTTATTTTCTTCTCTCCGTGTTTTTGAATGAGTGATACTCCTAATTGTAATGCAATTGCTGGTCGTGCTCTCTGGGAGATCGAAGTATGGTATTACCCCATGCATTGCTTTGATTTCCGGAGTTACATCAAATTAAGGAGCATTCGTGTGTGTGTGTGTGTGTGTGTGTGTGTGTGTGTGTGTGTGTGTGTGTGTGGTGTGTGTGTGTGTGTGTGTGTGTTGTGTGTGTGTGTGTGAGTGTGTGTGTGTGTGAGAGAGAGAGAGAGAGAGAGAGAGAGAGGAGAGAGAGAGAGGAGAGAGAGAGAGAGGGGAGAGGAGAGAGAGAGAGAGAGAGATTACCGATTGAAAAGTGTCTTGGTAATGAATATTTGAATTAATAGGTAGGACCTGAATCTCTTTTTTTCCTAAATGGTGGTGTCATGGGTTTTCATTTTTTTTTTATTTTTTTTAAACGTTTTTTTGGTTTTACTATTGAGGTAGCAATGGCATCTGCGATAACAATTGAAAAAGAGGCATCTCAGTGAAAAATGTGCTGACTTAAAAACGTTGTTCTTTATTCTTTGTTATAGCCACCTGTCTTCCTGTAGCAAGAGCAATAACAGCAGCCACAACATCAGCATCATCATTAAATAACAACAGTAATAGTTATAATAATGATAATGATGATGACCCGGATATATTATCACCTTTTTTTCCGCAGAGGTCAGTATGCTCTTCACATACATACACCCCCCCCCCCCCCCAACACACACACACACACACACACACACAGACACACACACACACACACACACACACACACACACACACACACACACAGGCGCGCGCGCACGCGCGCGCGTGCACGCACGCTCCCCCGCACGCACGCGCATACGCACGCACGCACACACACACGCGCACACGCGTGCACGCACGCACAATCGCACACTCACACCCACACACCACACACCAACACACACACACTCACGCACGTACACACACACACACACACACACACACACACACACACACACACACACACACACACATGCACGCACGCACGCACGCACGCACACACACACACACACACTCGTACGCGCGCATATAGGAATGCAGAGAGAGAGAGAGAGAGAGAGAGAGAGAGAGAGAGACAGACAGACAGACAGGGGACAGACAGACAGACATACAGACAGACAGACAGACAGAGACAGAGAGAGCACGACCATGTGTGCAAGGCAGCCCAAGCCACATCCATGAATGAAAGTAGCACCACAGCTACATTTTCTCTGCAAACACCCACTGCACTCTTTTCCCTTCTCTTCCGCTCGCAAGCTGTGCATTCACGTCTGTGCATGCATTTGTTTATACAAATACATGTGAGTATATGCATATGAGTTCAGGGAGTGGTGGGTGGGAGATGGGGATGGAGAAGGCGTCCATGGTAGGTGGTGGTGTGGGTGGAGCTGTTCGGGTTGTACCCATTCCTACGCTAATGTACTACTACGCCTGCATTCACATCTCTGCATCTGATGGAGACGCAGCAGCTCACTGTTTACCTCTCCGCGCGCTTAAAGTCTCGTCACAGCCACCCTAGGAACCCCCAGCAACGTCACTGTTACAAGGATGTGGTATGAATGTTTCATGTGTTTTCCTAGCCCTTGACACAGGGCCTCGGAGGAGCCTGGGATTCTTTCCCGTTTGTTTTCAGAAGGCATTTCTTGGCCACGTTCTGTGTGCTAGCAGCTATTTTGCGTGGAATGCTGTTCGCGGAGCTGTAGAGCTTGGGGCCGGGACGTAGAACAGGCTTGGGTTTTTTGGGGTTTTTTTTAGGGGGGTGGGGGGGTGGGGGTGGTTTAGACGGATCTTGAAATCATCCTGAATGACATAAGTATTTTATCACAAATAGGATACCCCGTCATTTCATATCCCCCATCAACGTAATACCCTGTTTGACAGAAATAAACATCAATAAACAATACCTATAATTTTTTTTTTTTTTTTAATTTTCAAAACGAGCAAACTACAGAGCTGTTCCTATAGGACTCCGAAGAAGAGATTTAGCTGCAGTGACAAGAAGTGATTGATCATCAATAATGGCTTTGAGATCGTCATCTTTAGTATTGTTTTTGACTGCCAGAGAGAATCGGGCAAATATTGCTTTGTGAACGGACAATAGAATAAATATGGAACGTTAACATTCTCTCTCCACAGGGACACCTAATGTCGTTTATATGTTTGCATTTTAACGCGTCGAGTTTTAGTCTGTAACATAAAGAGCTAACTTCTCGTGGCTCATTATTAATACCTTTTTGCAACAAGGAGTCTTTACTGTCAAAAGTTGGAGAGAGAGACAGAGAGAGACACCCGAGGAGAGAGAGAGAGAGACAGAGAGAGAGAGAGAGAGAGAGAGAGAGAGGAGAGAGGAGGAGAGAGAGAGAGAGAGAGAGAGAGAGGGAGAGAGAGAGGGGAGAGAGGAGAGAGAGACATAGAAGAGGGGGAGAGAGAGACGTACATATCAACATAGAGTATGTACACACACACACCCTTCAGGCCAACATTGGCTACAAGGGCACCACATGTTTAAGGTGAAGCAGACTCAACTATCTTGCTTTCACTTCCAGCGCCTGTTTACCTTGGATGGGTCTTCACAAGGGAATGGTGGGTTTCCTATTTTTGAACACTCTTTTTTCTCCCACAAAACATCTGACCAGGATGCCAAAATGAACAATACTCTTTAAAGAGGGAAAACACAGATAAAAACCGCCAGACAACCCGAACGCTCCGTGAGTTTAAGTTTCGATGAAAGAAGCAGCCAGAATTGTGTCATATTAGTGATAAGTTTCTTTGAAGTTTGATCTTGCATCGGCAGTGAGTACCCTAATCATTTAAGGAATCTATCACTGCTAATAAAGATGACATTTAAACTTCGTGTTTAGTTTAAAAAGAGCTGACTGCAGGTATCATTTTTTTTTTTTCAATTTTCAGCATATTATGGAACCATGATAACATTGTTTTCACTTGAATAAAACACCTTGAATACATCCCTCTTTTAACTTGTCGTAATCAATGGCATGCTGACTAAAGATTTAGTTTGATAACAATCGCATCGTAGTGGAAGATACCCAAGTATCTTTCACAATGGTGGCTTTTGATATTGTTGAGCTGGAAGCCAAATGTAGAAGGAATAAAAAAAAAAAAAACAGAGAAAAGAAAGATAGAAGGAAAAGAAAGACAGAACAAAAGGAAAAAAAAAAAAGGCAGAATAAAGAAAAAGAAAGAAACCAGCTGGAAAAAAAGCAAAGGCATTAAAAATCAAAGAGCCTGTTCAATTGATCCCCTCCCCGCCCTCCAGAAAGTATACAGACTGTTGATTTGTAAATCATTGTAATTAACAGACAAAAAATAAGCTAAACAGTCAGACGGCAGACTAGCGCCATAACTAAATTAAGGAGGCAAACAAAAACCAGCAAAGAAAAAACATTTATAAAGAATCAAGAGCAGCATATTTATTTTAGATTTGAACTCATTCCATAACTACACCAGATTCAACACATATCTTTATTATGATTTATTATTATATTCTATTATGATTTATTATTATTTTTTTTATAATAGCCAGTTGGCCATATAGGGCCTTTTCTCAGGGCTGTCTCCACACAAGGAAAATGAATTCTTGTCCCTAAAAAGAGCAATAACAGTAATAAGTATTCACAAATTTTACGTTAAATTTTATAGTGTTGCAAATCTTTAAGTAATCAGTTGGAATCTTTCATGTGATAACATCAAACCGTGCAGAGGGTATCAGTCGTTCAATTAATCTACCAGCACCAGAAATAGAAAAAAAACAAAACAAACAAACAAAACACATATAGCCTAATAGGCATTGCAGAACGGGCAGTTATTTTCCACTCTGGACATTATTAACTTTCAATTCTAAGTCGACACGTTACAACAACAACCAACAACAACAACAACAACAACAAAATGCTGACATGTTGATTATTCTATAAAGAAAAGTACACGAACTTCCAGAACAAAGAGCGGAGCGGAGAACATGCCACAAAGACAGAAGACAAAGTAAAAAAAAAAAAAAAAAAAAAAAAAAAAAAAGGACAACAGTGGATAACAGTAAGAAAAGAACAACATGAATAGGCAGAAACCTAAGAGAATAACGGTCAGAACAATCAAAAAACCCCTAAATGTCCAGACAAGGAAAGAGCCACGACACCTCCGTCACGAGTCCTAGTCCAAGGCATAATTTTTTTTACTGATTTGCGGATAGTCTGCACGTATGTTGATCTGTGAGATTAGAAAAAAAAAAGTGGTGGTGGTGGTGGGTGGTGGTGGTGGTGGTGGATGATGATGATAATGATGATGATGATGATGATGATGATGATGATGACGACGACGATGACGACGACGAAGGACGATGATGATGATGATGATGATGATGATGATGGCTTGATTACGATGATAATGATGACGCTGCTGCTGCTGATGATGATGACACAATTGTAATGGAAGATTTCTTGTCTGCTTGCAGGTATGTATTACACCACTGAATCACATGCAATACAAAGCGAGCCATGCGTAAGTAATGATCCTGCATGAACTATGCGTGAAGAAACATGTTCGTCAGGTGCTGTTGTTGTTGTTGTCGTTGTTGATGTTTTTTGTTGCTGTTTGTTGTCTTAAAATCTGTCTGTCAGTATTTCTATCATTTCCATGTTTCTATGTCTGGGAGGCCGTCTGTCTGAATTCTGTCTTCTGTCTGTATGTCCCTATTGTCTCTTTAGCAATAATTCGAACTCCAATTTTATGTTTGTCCTATGGTTTTACGTCCCTGTCTCTTGACAATCCGTCCTACCGTGCATTTGACCTTTAACTTTGTCTCTATGTCATTACGTCATATGAGACTCCCAGGTGGCCGCTATCAAAGTGATAAGAACTGATCTGTACGCCCTCTCAGCCCTAATGTAAGATTCATGGTCGGCTAGAGTATAAAACGTGACTCATGATGGGCACTCACTACTGAAGACAGAAAGAAGAAGAAGAAGAAGAAGAAGAAGAAAGAAGGAAGAAGGGAGAGAAAAGAGAGAAGAAGGAGAGAAGAAGAAGAAGAAGAAGAAGAGGATAGAAAAGGAAGAAGAAAGAGGAGAAAAAAGAAGAAGAAAAAGAAGAGAGGGAGAAGAGAAGAAAGAAGAAGAGAAGAGGAAAGAGGGAGAAGAAGAAGAAGAAGAAAGAGAAGAGAAGAAGAAGAAGAAAAGAGAAGAAGAGAAGAAGAAGAAGAAGCAGAAAGAGAGAAGGAAGAAGAAGAAAAAAAGAAGAGGTCGATAGAAGAGGAAGGAGGTAGTAGGCGAAGAAGAAGAAGGAAGAGGAGGAAGAGGAAGAGAGAAAAGGAAGAAAGAAGAAGAAGAAGAAGAGAGAGAAGGAGAAAGTAGAAGAGGGTAGGAGTAGTAAGTAGTAGTAGTGCGAGGAGAAGAGAAGAGAGAAGAAAGAAGAAATGAAGGAAGGAAGAAGTAGAAGACCTTTGTAGTAGAAGAGGAAGAAAAGATAGAGAAGAAGAAGAAAGAAGAGAAGAAAGAAGAACGAAGAAGAAAGAAGGAACTATGGAAAGAGTGGAGTAGTAGTCAGTAGAAGGAGAAGGAGGTTCCGGGGGAGTAGAGGAGGTAACCTTAGTGAGGAGAGAAGGGGGGGGGGGGGGGGGGGGGGGGGGGAGGGGGGAGGGGGAAGTAGGGGAGGGGGGAAGGGGAAGGGGGAAGAGGAGGGGGGGAGAGGAGGAGGGGGGGGGGAAGAAGTAGTAGAAGTAGTAGTTAGAAGTAGTAGTAGTGTAGTAGTAGTAGTAGGTTGTAGTTAGAGTAGAGTTGAGTTGTCGGGAAGAAGAAGAAGGGAAGAGGTAGTAGTAGTAGAAGAAGAAGAAGAAGAGGAAGGAGGAGGAGGAGGAGGAGGAGCAAGAAGTAAAGAAGAAGAAGAAATGCATTCCAGAATGTGAAGACCTTTGTGTAAATCCAGCGGCTGCAGACCCGATGATAGACCAGCTCTCTCCACAATCTATGGACCTACTGGGAAAACTATGGAAATGGTCGTGTCAGAGTGACAGATGAAGGCGTTCCGGCGGGGAGTCGCCACGTCTGCCTAGTGATTGTGCTGAATGGGGGGGGGGGGGGGGGGGGGGGGGGGGGGGGGGGGGGAAAACGTGGCATACAAGAGGAGCGGGGACCAAAGTACTCGCTTTTATTACGTGTGATTCCCTGTCGGCGGGACCTTTGTGTGAGAACCGAGCGATAAGATAAAGGAAGGTTTCTCCATGTCAGTGACGTGTCTGTGTAACTCGCTG
>JADBJO010011414.1:40000-42500 GCA_016801955.1 Conus betulinus | reverse complement strand
ATGTCAGCGCGTGCTCGTGCACCGTGTGTTTGTTGAGAGAAAGCACGCGTGCGCGCGAGCGCACATGACTACCTCTGTGTGTATTTCTGTGCATCGCCTCCCCCCCCCCCCCCTCTCTCTCTCTCTCTCTCTCCGCGCACACGAATGTACCACATAGAACTTGCAAACACACCCTAAACCACAATGTATCTGTGGACATTTCAGCGGTAGACTGACTTGGGATTGGGGCGTACTTGGAGCGTACACAGGTCACTGATGCTGCTGCTAATGACTCTGATACCGATACCGACGCTCTTGTTACCGCCGCCGCCGCCGCCGCTGTCGCTGTCGCTGTTATTACAAGTTACCCAGAACACGCATCCTTGAACGAAACAGGCGGTCATTTTTACACGCACATAAATTTGGTCATTATGGGGTTGTCAGTAGACCAGAAGCGAGCTAGGAGAATCTGAGGCCGGAAACCGACACGACCATTGATTGGACGTTCTCACAGACCGTCAAGTGTTCAGCCAATCAACACAGCGATAAGGTTTCACATGGAAGGACGAACGTCTAGCTGACCACTCAGTCCGCCCATGGGGTCATTGGTGTGGTGTTGACCCAGACACTGGTGATTCCGGCGTTATGGTCAGGAATTATTAACATAGTCGAGTTCCTTGTCAGCCTATTATTATATTATTATTATTATTATATTGTATTATTGTTATATTATTATTATTATTATTATTATATTATTATTATTATCATCATTATGAATACTTATATAGCGCCTATCCTCTGCTAGAAACCAAGCTCTAAGCGCTTTACAATCCACACTCGTTACACAACGGGCTGCCTACCTGGATAGTGCCGACTGGAGAGCTGCCAGCGAGCGCTTCATTCAGTCGTTTCCCGAGTCATCCAGTCAATATCGTTCAATATCTTCTTCATTCTTTCATTTCTCACGCAGGGCGCATGCTATGTGTAAACATCCATACCAACGGCCAAACTGGCCTTCTCTTTCGTAAAGTTGGTGATGGGATTTTACGTGTGTGCAAGAATTATGCGCGCGTTCACACACGGAACCTCGGTTATAGTCTCATTCGAAGGACTGTGTGGGAAATTGAGTCAGAACCGATGTTAACTCCTTGGGAAAAATCCCCCTCTACAGAAACGGCCCGGCGGAGATTCGAACCCGCAACCCCAGGATCACTAAGATTGCGAGTCCGGCGCTCTGCCACTGATCCCGAGCTATTCCTGTGTTCAGCTTCCTGACCAATATGTAAAGAAGAGCCAGCCGATCCCGAACGGCAAACCAATCCCGAGCGGCAAGGCAAAACGACAAATGTTCTGTCTGTCCTGGTCTCATTCTCTGTTTGTCTGTCTGCCTGTCTGTCTGTCTTCCTCTGTTTCCGTATTCCCCTAACCGACCCCTTCCTGCCCCAGCCCTTCCGAACCTGCTTCCAACTCCACATTTCCATTTCTCCCGCCATACTTACAGTGTTTTGCATGGTTTGCAGTGTGTTTTTATGCCATTTTTTCTACGATGAATCGGTGCCAGCTTGCCTGTGTGTTTGTGGGTCATTCATGACTTTCCTGTTTTCATGTCACTCTTGGTGGTAACCACGTTTTGTAATTATGTACATAAATGCATTAGTAATCAAGACAGTTACGTGCGTGCGTGCGGGTATGTGTGTGTGTGTGTGTGTGTGTGTGTGTGTGTGTGTGTGTGTGTGTGTGTGTGTGTGTGTGTACGTACGTGTGCACGTGTATGTGTGTGTGTGTGTGTGTGTGTGTGTGTGTGTGTGTGTGTGTGTGTGTGTGTGTGTGTGTGTGTGTGTGCGCGCGCGCGCGCGGGGCGTGCACGCGTGTGTGTGTACATGTGTGAGTGTGTATCCGCGTGAGAGAGAAACTACTTAGTAATACTGCATATGCAGGTGTGTTTAAATTAATAAATTCCAATGACATTGAAGGGGAGGGAAGGTCAGGATCAGGATTGGATAGGAAGAATTAATAAATTCCAATGACATCGGGGAGGGAAGGGGGATAGGAAGGGGGGAGGGGGGAAGGGGGGGGGGGGGGGCGGAGGGAGGGAGGGGGGAGGGGTGTCGGCAATACTGAATAGAAAAAAAAAATAACTGTAATACAACCTAACACAACATTTTTCAACACAAGGAATCATCAGATCAAGTTACCAATGGGACTCTTATACAGTCATATTTGTAAATAATTCGAAAGTAACTTTTCGAAAGATGAGCGGGATGGCTCAATGTGTGTGTGTGTGTGTGTGTGTGTGTGTGTGTGTGTGTGTGTG
Organism: Conus betulinus; assembly: GCA_016801955.1. Classification (NCBI taxonomy): domain Eukaryota; kingdom Metazoa; phylum Mollusca; class Gastropoda; order Neogastropoda; family Conidae; genus Conus; species Conus betulinus. The sequence continues at coordinate 40,207 of JADBJO010011414.1, read as the reverse complement.
TGTGTGTGTGTGTTCAAAACAAGTTAAAGCTACCACATAATGAGTGTACTGTTAACCAATGAGTGTATATTGTTGAACGGCTATCTACGTGCTTAGATACGGTGTATAAAAGAAGACGTACTCCCCGAACGTCCTTTAGAATGATGTGTATCAACATTCCCATTCGACTTAGATTCTTTTCGGTGTAACATTTGTGCGGTGTGTCTC
>JADBJO010011414.1:25000-35000 GCA_016801955.1 Conus betulinus | reverse complement strand
TTAAAATTGTACGTGGAGATTCCGAAGAGTCACATTCACCTTTAAATCTGACGCCAAGGTTTCTTTCATACTCTATGCCGCTTGAGTCTCGGGCAGTCTTACTGATTGTAGCTGAATCTGTCCGTCGGGACCTGTCCTTTAATTCATCACAAGGACGCACTCAATGTCTTTCGTAGAAAACAATTTTCTGACCTCATCCCTCCCCCTCTAACCCGCCTCTTTTACTGCTTCCTTTTCTTCTTCTTCTTCTTCTTTCTTCTTCTTCTTCTTCTTCTTCTTTCTTCTTCTTCTTTCTCTCTCTCTCTCTCTCTCTCTCTCTCTCTCTCTCTCTCTCTCTCTGTCTCTCTGTGTGTCTCTCTCTGTCTCTCTGTATCTCTGTCTCTCTGTCTGTCTCTGTCTGTCTGTCTGTCTGTCTGTCTGTCTCTCTCTCTCTCTCTCTCTCTCTCTCTCTCTCTCTCTCTCTCTCTCTCTCTCCTTCCACACTTCCTTTATCAATCTCTAGTCTTTCTTACCTTGTGCCTGCTCCCTATTCATTTACCGAGGACAAATCAGCCTTTTTCCTCGCAGTCCTCCCAGATCCCAGCGAAACAGGGAATCACAGGCAATACAACAGTGTAATAGCTCTTCTCTCCTGTGCCCTGTTGCCATCCAACACCGTCACGAAGGCATCCTCGTTAGACGCAGAGATTCCCGAGAGAGCAAATTCATCTGACGCTCTGACACGGGCCTCTTCTTCACATGGTTATCTCCAACGCATTGCTTTTTCCCAGCAGCCACAGTTCTGGTTGATCTGGCCTGCCATCAGTTTTGTAGATGGTAGTTTCTGACATCTCTCTCTCTCTCTCTCTCTCTCTCTCTCTCTCTCTCTCTCTCTCCTGTCTCTCTCTCTCTCTCTCTTAGAAAAATGTGAGCGCGCGCCTGCCTGTGTGCGCTGTGTCTCTGCTTGCGTGCATGTGTGTGTGTGTGTGTGTGTGTGTGTGTGTGTGTGTGTGTGTGTGAGGGTGTGGTGTGTGTGTGTGTGTGAGCGTGTGTGTGCGTGTGATGGGGGGTGGGGTGGGGGAAGTATTAAACATATTACGTTGCCGTACAGAAAAACAACACAACAACCACAACAACAGCAACAACAACAACAACAACAACATTCACCAGCTCATTCTGATTAGACGTGAAGTCTCACAAGGGTTGTAAAACAACACTGACGCCGAGATTTGCATTCACAGAGATATCAGCATACCTATCTACCTATCTTCTGGCATTTCTTTCTTGTGAAAACATATCTCTCTCTCTTTCTCTCTCTCTCTCTCTCTCTCTCTCTCTCTCTCTCTCTCTCTCTCTCTCTCCGTCTCTCTGTCTGTCTGTCTGCCTGTCTGTCTGTCTGTCTGTCTCTCTCTCTGTCTCTCTCTCTCTCTCCTCTCTCTCTCTCTCCCCTCTCCCTCTCTCTCTCTCTCTCTCTCTTTTCTCCGCCTCTCTGTTTTCCTCTGCCTCTCTCTCTCTCTCAGTCTCTGTCTCTCTCCTGCCTTTCCTGTCCACATTCATTCAGTTGATCTCCAGCCTTCCTTCCTTTCTCCCTCTTCCATCCTCTCTGTCTGCATACAAGGGGCTAATGCTACGTGTGCAGGCAATTCATTGACAGGAACAGACTTTCATTTCACCTAACGGCTCACACCGACTCCCTCGGATAGGGAATCTCACGTCATAAAACAGTGCAGTGGCTCTTCCTGCTCATGCTCCGTCTTCCCAGGCAACGCACTGCCAGGCAGGCATCCTACTTGGAAGTGGAGATTCCCCTTTGAGCACATTCATCTGTCTCCATGACATGGATATTTCAACTGGCATGGCTGCCTTTCAAACTGGTTTGTAGCTGCCCCGCAAGTGCTGGGAAAGAGATTTGTATCTGGTGGCTTTCTACAGACGTCTGCGCACATTCTGCAAGTTTTGTTTATTGTTCTTTTTTTTCTGTTTGAGAATACGGGATGATAGGCACATGGGCTTTTTTTAATTTGGGGCTGGCATGGAACACAGAGGTGGGGATGGAAAAAAAGGGGGGGGGGGGGGGATAACGACTTGCAGAATATAAATTTTAGGTGAATTTGTATGCTTATTTTATGTGGTGCTAGCACGAAAGGTACTTGAAGGAACGACATGAGAAGGCCGTTTGTTTCTGCCTTTATGCCCCCCAAACGACTGTCCGTAGCTGGTGCAGTCATTTTGGCTGTACAGCTAGAACTGTAGACTCCCAGGGGTCTTGTCTATGTCTCATTCCGATATGAAGGTTTTCATTCCCCAAAGTATGGTTACAAGGTACCTAGCTTCCATCACAGTCTGGAAACGGGTTGCAGCCAGTCTGGTCTTCTGCTTAGCACAGTAATATTCACATGGTGATTTTGAGAACACCTCTCTCTCTCTCTCTCTCTCTCTCTCTCTCTCTCTCTCTCTCTCTATCTCTCTCATTCTCTCTCTCTCTCTCTCTCTTTCGCCCCCCCCCCCCCCTCTCTCTCTCTCTCTCTCTCTCTCTTGTTACTAGGTAATATTCATGTCAATCATATTTCGTCTTTGTATTTTGTTCATTTCGTTTTCGTGCATCATGTATCTGTTTATTTGGATATCATTTGTTACTGTTGTTGTTCTTGAGAGCATGGTATAGAAAAGCTGTGAGCTTATCCATTTTACTCTCAATAAAATATATCGTATTCGTTTATTCATATCATATTCTCTCTCTCTCTCTCTCTCTCTCTCTCTTCCCTGCCTGCACCCCCCCCCCCCCCCCCTCTTTTGCCAATGTCTTTGAGTCTTTATCGACTGCCTTCCTATTATCTCCATTCCTTCTCCCCCCCCCCCCCCCCCCCCCCCCCTTTTTTTTTTTCAGTCTGAACAGTAAGAAACCACTTTTGTTTTAAGCAAAGTAATTCATTACTGGAAAAAGTTTCCTCTTACCCATAAAACAAATCACTCTCTGTCTGTTTTTCATTCTGTGTACGTGTGTATGTGAGTGTGTGTATGTGTGTGTGTGTGTGTGTGTGTGTGTGTGTGTGTGTGTGTGTGTGTGTGAGTGTGTGTGTGGTGTGTGTGTGTGTGTGTGTGTGTGAGTGTGTGAGTGAGTGTGAGTGAGAGAGAGAGAGAGAGAGAGTGTGGTGTGTGTGTGTGTGTGTGTGTGTGTGTGTGTGTGTGTGTGTGCTCATGCACATGGGAATCTCTCTCTCTCTCTCTCTCTCTCTCTCTCTCTCTCTCTCTCCCTTTATCCTTCTCTCCTCTCTCTGTCTCTCTCTGCTCTCTTTCCTGCTCCCTCCCTCCCTCCTCTCCCCCCCTCTCCCTCTGCTCTCTCTCTCTCTCTCTCTCTCTCCTCTCTCTCTCTCCTCCTTCTCTCTCTTCCTCTCACTGTTCCTCTCCCCCCCTTTCCTTTTTTTCTGTTTAGATGCTATGCATGGCTTTATGGTTGTATGGAAAAGCCGTTATGAATCATCACATATACTGTACCTTCCTTTCCAGGTCCCACACACAAAACCTTTAGTGCTAACAGTTCACACAGACCTAACTTCCATGGACAGGAAGTTTCACATAATAGAATGCAGTAGCTACCCTCCCCCTAATACGCCCACTGTTCCGTGCAATTCACAGTGGCGTGGTCATATTACTTTGAAGTGAAGACTCCTGAGAAAAACACTTTCATTTGTCACTCTGACGCGAACATTTCCACACGCATGGCTACCAGTAGACTGGCTTCCCAATAGTCCCACATATCACGGAAAGAGGTTATCGTCTGTCAGCTCTTGACCAGCAAGATTTCACTACTTTCACTGAGCCAGAACCCGTTTCCACATGCATGTACTATTGATCATGGCATTTATGAGAATAAAATGAAATAGAAACGTGCTTATTTTGTGGAGAAAAAAAAAGTGAATGCATGACTACAGATTGATGGTCAAACACCACATAATTCTGCATTGCGTCTGATTTGTATGCTAACATGAGGTTTGTGGTACCGAATAATTCTGGCTAAATCCATAATCAAGGACATTTCCTACCATGTTCTTCAGTGAACTAGAAAGGTTCTGCTAGGAGTGAAATAAGCGACGATTAGGCGTGAAAAGAAATGGGCCAATTATGAGGAAAGAAAAAAAAAAAAAGTACTTGAGAAAAAAACGGTGCCTCACGCACTGGGCTGCGGAGTGTTCTGTATACCCTACCATCATCTGGACATCCTGATTAGAAGAGGAGAGTCCCATGGGTCACATCCTAAATACCCTTTGACACCGGTATTTGCATTCACCCGGCTGACCTTGCACGTAGTTCCGATGCAGTTGGCCCCCGATGTCCTGGGGACCTTACCTGTTGAATATTGTCCCTGTGCTCCTGGTGTGACAAGGTTGTACCTTTGTCTGTTGTAAAGGATCTCTCTCTCTCTCTCTCTCTCTCTCTCTCTCTCTCTCTCTCTCTCTCTCTCTCTCTCTCTCTCTTGGTGGTTCAGTTTAGTCTGTTTGATAACATATGTGTGTGTGTGTGTGTGTGTGTGTGTGTGTGTGTGTGTGTGTGTGTGTGTGTGTGTGTGTGTCTGTGCGTCTCCCTCACACACATGCAAAATCTCTTTTTGACCCTCTGTGCCTGATTGTGTCTGTCTCTCTGTGTTTCTGTGTCTGTCTGTCTGCTTGTCTGCCTGTGTGTCTGTCTGCCTTCTTTCTCTCTCTCTCTCTCTCTCTCTCTCTCTCTCTCTCTCTCTTCCCCCCCCCCCCCCCCCCCCCCCATCTCTCTTTCTCTTGCCTTTCCAGATCCACATTCATTCAGTTGATCTCCAGCCTTCCTTCATTTCTCCCTCTTCCATCCTCACTGTGTCTACACACAAGGGGCTAATGCTTCGTGTGCAGGCAATTCATTTACATGGACAGACTTTCCTTTCACCTAAAGGCTCACACTGACTCCTTCGGATAGGAATCTCACGTAAAAAACGGTGCAGTGGCTGTTCTTGCTCATACTCCGTCTTCCCCAGGCAACGCACTGCCAGGCAGGCATCCTACTTGGAAGTGGAGATTCCCCTTGAGCACATTCATCTGTCTCCATGACATGGATATTTCCACTGGCATGGCTGCCTTTCAAACTGGTTTTGTAGCTGTCCCGCAAGTGCTGGGAAAGAGATTTGTATCTGGTGGCTTTCTACAGACGTCTGCGCACATTCTGCAAGTTTTATTTATTGTTCTTCTTTTTCTGTTTGAGAATACGGGATATAGGCACATGGGCTTTTTTTATAATTTGGGGCTGGCATGGAACACAGAGGTGGGGATGGGAAAAAGGGGGGGGGGGGGGGGGGGGGATACGACTTGCAGAATATAAATTTAGATGAATTTGTTGTATGCTTATTTTATGTGGTGCTAGACACGAAAGGTACTTGAAGGAACGACATGAGAAGACCGTTGTGTTCTTCTGCCTGTATGCCCCCCAACGACTGTCCGTAGCTGGATGTGCAGTCATTTTGGCTGTACAGCTGCAGAACTGTAGACTCCCAGTGGGTCTTGTCCTATGTCTCATTTTCCGATATGAAGGTTTTCATTCCCCCAAAGTATGGTTACAAGGTACCTAGCTTCCATCACAGTCTGGAAACCACACCCCCCCCCCCCCCCCCTCCCCCTCCCCTCCACACCACCCCCCCCCCACCCCCCCCCCCACACCTCCTTCTTTGCCAACCCACGGTCTTGGTCTTTATACAAGGTGCACTTCCGGTACTCTCCACTTCCTCTCCCACCCCCCCCCACCCCCCTCCCCCCCCCCCCCCCACCTCCACCCCCCACCCCCCCACCCCCCCCCCCCCACCCACCCCCCCCCCCCATCCCCTCCCGCTTCAGGTCCTGAAACAGTATGAACCACTAATTTCATTACTGGAAAAAACGTTCATCCTTTACCCATAAAAACCAAATTCTCTCTCGTCTGTCGCTCATTCTGTGTTAGTGTGTATGTGGGGCCGTGAGTGAGTGAGGTTGTGTGTGGGTGTGTGTGTGTGTGTCGGTGTGTGTGTGTGGTGTGTGACGCCGTGCAGTGTTGTAGTGTGTGAGAGAGGAGGGAGAGACCGAGAGGGAGACGAAGGATCGAGAAGCCCAGCCAAGACAAACAAAAAACCCGACACAAAGACGAACAAGAGAGAGAGAGGGCGTGGGTGTCGTGTGCGTGTGTGTGTTGTGTGTGTGTGTGTGTGGTTGTTGTGTGTGTGTGTGTGTGTGGTGCTCATGCACTGGGAAAACTCTCTCCTCTCTCTCTCTCACTCTCTGTCTCTCTATGTCTCTCTCTTTCTTCTCTTCCTTTATCTTCATTCTCTCTATGTATCTCCTGCGTCTCTCCTTCCCTCCCTCCTCCCCCCCCCCCCCCACCCCCCCCCCCCCCCCCCCCCCCCCACCCCCCCACCCCCCCCCCCCCCCCACACCCACCCTCACCCCCCCCCCCCCCCCCCCTCTCTCTTCCTCTCACTGTTCATCTTACCCTCTACCCTGTCTGTTTAATGATATGCATTCCTTTATTTCCCCCTACCTTGTTGTTGCATGGAAACCTTTTAAATCATACTATGCTGTACCTTACTTTCCTGGTCCCAACACACAAACCTTTAGTGCTAAACAGGTTCACACAGACCTAACGGCCATGGACAGGAAGTTTTCACATTAATAGAAATGCAGTAGCTACTCTCCCCCTAATACCGACCACTGTTCGTGCAATTCACAGTGGCCCTGGTGTGGTCATATTTACTTTGAAGTGAAGACCCTGGAGAGAAAAACACTCCCCTTTCATTTGTCACTCTGACGCGAAACATTTCCACAAGCATGGCTACCAGTAGACTGGCTTCCCAATCCCAATAGGTCCCACATATCTCACGGAAAGAGCTTATCGTCTGTCAGCTCTCTTTTGGACCAGCAAGATTTCACTACTTTCACTGAGCCGAACCCGTTCCACATGCAATGTACTATTGATCATGGCATGTATGAGAATAAAAAGTGAAATAGAAATGTGCTATTTTGTGGAGAAAAAAAAAAAGTGAATGCATGACTACCAGATTGATGGTTCAACACACACACATAATCGCATTGCGTTTCTTTCCTGATTTTTAGGCTAACAGGAGGTTTGTCGGTGACCGCATAATTTTGGATACAATCCATAAGTCAAGGACATTTCCTACCATGTTTCTTCAGTGAATTGAAAGGTTCTGCTTAGAGGAGGTAATGTTTAATAATAAGCGCATTGATTTTACGCGTGGAAAAGAAAGGGCTAGCTTAATTTAATTATGAGGAAAGGTAAAAAAAATAAAACATGTTAATGTTACTTAAAAAAGATACTCGGAGAAAAAACAAAAAAAAAACTGGTGACTGCAGAGAGTGTTTCTGGATACCCTACCATATCTGGACATGCATCAGATTTTAGAAGTGGAGAGTCTCACAAGGGTCACCTCCTACATGCCCTTTGACACGGCGGTTATTCGCATTCACCCGGCTGAGCTTTGCACGTACGTTTCGATGCAGTTGCCCCCAATGTCCTGGGGACCCTTACATGTTGAATAATTGTCCCTTGATGCTGGTCAATGGTGTGTGACAAGGTCGTACCTTTGTCTGTTGTAAAGGATCTCTCTCTCTCGTTCTCTCGCTCTTCTCTCTCTCTCTCTCTCTCTTCTCTCTCTCTCTCTCTCTCTATTGGCCCGGTGGTTCAGTTTAGTCTGTTTGATAACATGTGTGTCTGTCTGTCGGTCTCTGCCTGTCTGTCTGTCCTGTGGTGTCTCCCTCACACACATACAAAATCTCTTTTGACCCTTCTGTGCCTGATTGGTGCTGTCTCGTCTCTGTGTTTTCGGTCTGTGTCTGTCTGAGATGTCTATAATGCGTGTCTGTCTGCTTCTCTCTCTCTCTCTCTCTCTATATCTCTCTCTCTCTCTCTCTCTCTCTCTCTTCTCTCTCTCTCTAGATCTCTCTCCTCTCTCATATCTCTCTTATCTTTTCCCTTATCCCCCCCCCCCCCCCCCCATCTCTCTTTCTCTTGCCTTTCCAGATCAAACACATTTCATTCAGTTGATCGATCTCCAGCCGTCCTTCCTTTCTCCCCTTCCACCCTCTCTCTGTCTGCACACAAGGGGCTAAATGCTACGTGGCAGGCAATTCATTGACATGGACCGACTTTCCTTTCACCTAACGGCTCACCACACCGACTCGGCTCGGATAGGGAATCTCACGTCATAAAACAGTCGCAGTGGCTCTTCCTGCTCATACTCCGTCTTCCCCAGGCAAACGCACTGCCAGGCAGGCATATACTTGGATGTGGAGATTCCCCTGAGAGCACATTCATCTGTCTCCATGACATGGATATTTCCACTGGCATGGCTGCCTTTCGAACTGGTTTTGTAGCTGTTCCGCAAGTGCTGGGAAAGAGATTTGTATGTGGTGGCTTTCTACAGACGTCTGCGCACATTCTGCAAGTTTTATTTATTGTTCTTTTTTTTTCTGCTTGCGAATACGGGATGATATGGACACGCTCGTTTTATAATTTAAGGGCTGGGATGGAACACAGGGGGTGTGTGATGGGAAAGGGGGGGGGGGGGGTTCAACTTGCAGAATGCAAAAGTCTGGTCAATTTGACTGCGGTATTTATGTGGGTACTAGCACGAAATGTACTTGAAGGAACGACATGAGAATACCGCTCGTTTTTGCCTTTATTGCCCAAAGAACGACTATGCGCATCCGGTGCAGTCATTTGGGTGGTCCAGTTAAAGTGCAGACTCCCAGGAGTCTTGTCCATGCCTCTCTCTGATATGAAGATTTTCACTCCCCAAACTAGCCGTATAGAGTACAGGGTACCTTGCTTCCAAAACAGTCTGGATCAGATTGCAGCCAGTCTGGTCTTCTACTTATCACAGTAATGTTCACATTTTGATTTCTATGTGTTTTGTTGGCCTTTTTCTTATTCCTTTGTATTCACTCCATCAAGTTTTGGTCTTTGTTTTGTCTCCATTCTCTCCTCCTCCTCTGCTCCTCTTTTCCCTCTTTTCGTTCTGTACAGAAAGAAAGCAGTTTTATAAAAAGCAAGTAATTCATGACAGAAGAAATTTTTTCTTTTACGCATTAAACAAGTATCTCTCCACCCCTCCACTCCTCTTTCACTGTCTCTCTTTGTCTCTATGTCTTTGTCTCTGTCTCTGTCTCGTCTGTCGTCTGTCTGTCTGTCTGTCTGCCTGTCTGTCTGTCTGTCTGTCTGTCTGTGTCTCTCTCTCTCTGTGCACACACGTCTCTTGCTCTCTCTCTCTCTCTCTCTCTCTCTCTCTCTCTCTCTCACACACACACCACAGTTCCTCTCCCAATACCCCCCCACCCCTCCTCCTTGTTCGCAGTACTACTCTCTGTGTCTCTGAAGAATGTGCAGAAAGAAATCAGTGTATCTAATATACATAATATTCACTTCTTTGCTTTTTGCTTTTGCGTTCCTCTTTTACAATTACCTTTTAATCTTTTCTTTCATCACCGCATGTAAAACATCTCTTTACTGCTATACAAAATGACGACAAAGTAAACATCCTTCTACAATCATATGGTTATATATTCCATTGTATGAACATATACATTGTATAAACATATCAAACATTTTTCTACCGTAATATGTTAAACCCTCCTCTCTAGTTATGTGCTAACACTTCTTTTGAGGTAAGTGTCACACTTTCTGTGAAACATTCCTTCAATGCTACATATTTAACCCATTGTTGATGGCGTATAAGAAACAAAATCTTTCCTTTTTCTGAGCCGTCTGTTTGCGACTACATTCCTCATACTGATTACATGCTATGCCTTCCTTTATAGGGTCCACGCGGTTCACACAGACTTAACTCCATGGATGGGGAATCTTACGTCATAGAATGGAGCAGCAGGTCTTCCCTTAATACGCCCACTGTCCCGTGCCACACACTGTGCGCGGTCCTGCAAGTTGGAAGTGGGGACTCCCGAGGGAACGCTTCCATTCAACCTTCATATCCCCCCAAAGAATGGGATGCCCCCGT
>JADBJO010011414.1:15000-20000 GCA_016801955.1 Conus betulinus | reverse complement strand
GCATTGCTCAACAGCGACATGTTGTAACTTCCGTACATGCCAAACGTCCTGAAGAATGACAAGTTACATTACCATTTTTGGTTACATATCAGCCCTTCCTCTATAACAACACAGAGAGCATTTTCTTAGTGAGTGCATGCTAAACCTTGATGTTTCGTTACATGAAGAGCCGTTTTTTTTTTGCGGATACATGCTATATCTTCCTTTAGAGTGGTTATGCTGAGAAGCCTTTCTTTACAGTTACATGCTCTAGCTTCTTTTATATTGCTTACACGGAGATGCCTTTTTTTTACATATACATTCTCTATCTTCCTTTACAGTGGTTATTTGGATCAGCCTTTCTTTCTGTTTACATGCAATACATTCCTATATAGTTACACAGAGAGAAACCTTTCTGTATGATTGTACCTTCCTTTCTAGGATCCACACAGAAACGTTTGGTGCTAACGGTCCACACAGACTTCAATCCCATGCACAGGGAATCTCACGTGATAGAATGGACCATCAGGTCTCGCCCGAATACGCCCACTGTTCAATGCAACACACAGAGGCGCGGTCATGCAAGTTCGAAGTGGAGACTCCCGAGGGTGTGCTTCATTTGTCACTCTGACACGAACATTTCCACTCACATGGGTACCTCCTGACTAGTTTCCCAGTAGTACCAGAAACTATGGAAAGAGCTCATCAGGAAGATGTCAGCACTTTCACCGAACTGAACATATTCCGTCTGTGTGTACTTTTCATCTTTGCTTTTTTTTTTTAACAGAGTGAAAGAGAACCATGCTTATGTTGTAGCAAAGAGAGAGAGAGAGAGAGAGAGAGAGAGAGAGAGAGAGAGAGAGAGAGAGAGAGAGAGAGATAGCATAGCACTTATAGGCGGCTGAACGCCACATGAGTCTGTATTGTGTCTGATTTTGCATGGTGTTTTTTTTTTACTTATTTTGTGGCATCAGTTATCGGATCAATGGAGCACCTAAGACGGTGATTTTTTTCCCCGAAGGCGGAAATGCACATCTTCATTTTCTTGGTGCTTCGCACTGTCCTCTTCATCTGCAAAAAAAGAAAAAAAAAAATTCCACTACTAGCTTTTAAAAAATGTTCTTTCTTTCTTTCTTTCTTTCTTTCTTTCTTTCTTTCTTTTTCTTTCTTCTTCTTTCTTTCTTCTTACATGGTTACCTGAGCTTATGGTGGTACTAAATATCATTTCGCTTGCTCAATCCACTGGTCAAATACATTTCCAACAACGTCCAACGGTGGATCAGGAAGCCCCTGCCAGAAGTGAAATTTGCGCGCGCGCACACACACACACAGACCCCACACACACACACCACACACACACACACACACCACACACACACACACACACACAGAGAGAGAGAGAGAGAGGAGAGAGAGAGAGAGAGAGAGAGAGAGAGAGAGAGAGAGACGAGAGAGAGAGAGAGAGAGAGAGAGGTTAATAATGAGGAAAGAAAAAAAAGCGACTCTTGAGACGTCGGCGTGGACTCGCGCACTGGGCTGCAGGGTGTTCTGTACACCGTGCTGTCATCCGGACATCCTGATTAGAAGTGGATAGTCTCAAGGGGCACATCCTACATGCACTTCGACACCGGTATTTGCATTCACCCGGCTGTCGTTGCACGTGGCTCCGATGCAGTTGCCCCTCAAGGTCGGATATTGTCCCTGTGGTCCTTATGTGACAAGGTCGTTTCTGTGTCTGTTGTAAACGCTCTCTCTCTCTCTCCTCTCTCTCTCTCTCTCTCTCTCTCTCTCTCTCTCTCTCTCTCTCTCTCTCTCTCTCTCTCTCTCTCTCTCTCTCTCCGCCGCTGCTGTTCTGTTCCGTCTGTGTATCAGTCTGTCTGTCTGTCTGTCTGTCTGTCTATCTGTCTCTCTCTCTCTCTCTCTCTCTCTCTGTCTGTCTGTCTGTCTCTCTGTCTGCCTGTCTCTCTCTCTCTCTCTGTCTCTGTCTCTGTCTGTCTGTCTGTCTGTCTGTCTGTCTGTCTGTCTCAATGTTAATCTCACCATATTGCTCCCTTAAAAAAGAAACAAATGCATAATACATAAGACGTGTTAGTTATCTTTCTCTTTGGAGGAAACATCTACAGCAGTGGCACATAAATCGATGAAAGTGTGACAACCTCAACACTTTGATCCTTCAGAGTAGCCCTCTTCCACACGATCACATATAGATCAAACCACGTAGGACCGCAACACTTTGATCCTCCAGAGTAGCCCTCTTCCACACAATGACATATAGACATCAAACCACGCAGGACCTCAACACTTTGATCCTTCAGAGTAGCCCTCTTTCACACGATGACATATAGACATCAAACCACGTAGGACCTCAACACTTTGATACTTCAGAGTAGCCCTCTTCCACACGATGACATATAAAACATCAAACCACGCTTGACCTCAGCACATTGATTCTTTAGCGTAGCCCCCTTCCACACGATGACATATAAACATCAAACCACGCAGGCGATGCAAGGCTCCATTGAAACACTTACCCAATACACAAGCACTCTATGTAGGTATAAGCATGTTAATGAATATAGAGGAAAATAAACAAAAAGTGAATGGACTGAAATAGATGCAGGAATAAGTGAATGAATAAAATGAAGATACAAAAAATAAATCAATGAGTATCATCTATCTGTGTGTGTGTGTGTATGTGGATAGATAAAAAGTAAAAATAAGAATAAATGAATGAACAACTAAACAAATGACTGAATGAATACATAAATAAACTCTTTCAGAAACATAAATAAGTAAAACAATGAATAAATGCATGGATAATGAAAAGTAATACTGCCCAATTTTGACAAGAAAAATTCTGCAGTTTCAAGTACCACTGACTGGAATGTATAAAACGTGAACATAACCACTTTATTGATTGAAACAGAATGCACTTTGCTGAAGTTTGAGTACGTTAAACCATGAAATTTAAACTTTAGAACAGTCTCTCTTTTAACTTCTCACACTGGATGCGGACGAGCTCGTTTTTTAACGGTTTCCTTTTCATGGTATGTTTGGTACCTATTATTCATTCATGTAACCGTCATTCACGTATTCATCTATTTATTCTTTTTTCACTTCTATTCTTATTTTCCATCTCTATATATATATGACTAAAAATTCCAAGGATAAGTAAGCGAGCACCATTCCAGCAACTTACAGAGCAGCTTGATGTTGCAATGAGTGTAGAAAATATCGAATTATAAAACAAGGCTCGCTGTTATGTCTTAGATTGAAGAAATAAGCATTTATATCTGCAGTGGTAGTTAATTCTGCCCAGCTAACAGTAAGTGTTTGAGAGGGTGAACGGAAAATAATAAGTGTTTCTCAAAATGAGCCTTCTGTAAGCTTATAGTTTCCAAGGGGGGAGATAATCTCCAATGAGGAGAAACGTCGCTAACATATTACTCCTGGTCAAAACTTCACTAACATATAACTCCTGATCAGATATCGGTATTAACTCCTGATCAGATATCGGTATTAACTCCTGGTGAGATATCGGTATTCTAAAACCTAATTATTTTCTTCTCAGTGATCGCGGAAAGTAGTAACGTGACTCCTCTGCGTTTTCGATTTTAAGAAGAATGCTATCCCAGAAAAAGGCTGGTATGTAATACCGTAGTATGTTTGTTGAGTTTTCAAAAAACAAAACAAACCAAAGTTGCCACCTAAGAAGCAAAAGAAAATCATGAAAGAGCAAAGCAAGCTACATTTTCTGTGAAAAGTAGAAAATGTAAAAAAACGATAACCTCTTAAGACACGAGTGCTGAGGGCCGGTTCTTGGAATGAATCCACAAGGGACTAAATTATAATAGACTAATGAATTCCAAGGATAAGTAACCGAGCACCATTCCAGCAACTTACAGAGCAGCTTGGTGCTGCAATGACTGCAATAAATATTGAATTATAAAACACAAGGCTTGCTCATATAGATATAAAGTAGATAGATAGATAGATATGTGTGTGCGTGCGTGCGTGCGCGCGCGCGCGCGCGCGCGCGCGTGTGTGTGTGTGTGTGTGTGTGTGTGTGTGTGTGTGTGTGTGTGATGTTAATATGGTATAATGTAATGTAACAATGTGATATATAAAACATCATGATATAGTCTACTATATTGTTATGTATAATACGATATGAAATTATATACTGTACGCTATGCTATGCCACTGTACTCGTCTCTACTGGACTCTGCTGGAATATAACATAATACAACGTAACATAACGTGACATAATATAACATAATATAGTGTAACATAATATAATATACTATGATATCACGTAAGATGACATGATATAATGTACTATAATATAATGTAAGATGATACAGTATAATATAATATGATATAATAATGTGATTTACTATAACATAATGTAACATAGTATATAATATAACCAATATCGGGTTACATAACATAGTATATAATATAAACAATATCGTGTTACATAATGTATCATAAGAACGAATGAAAGGGTGAAGGAAGGAAAGAGGAAATTAACAGTTATCAGTTATATACAACTTAGAAGTAGCCGTTCCTTTACATATAAACAACTGACATGTGTTTCATAATAACACCATACATGTCATCTTTACCTATGGACGCACTTTCAGCGGTCTGGTGCTATGGTCAGTTTCAGAACAATGCCATGCTGCCTGCATTGAGGCCAACTTATTTCATAAAATAAAATGAAATGCATTTCACCGGCATTCATCCTCCCCTACGCTTTCTCATTACTATTTCGAGATTTGTGTTGACAAAATGAATTAAGTACATGAGGAAAACACATGCTGTCGAATGCTGTTGTTAAAATGGACAGACTCAATTTACTATATTATTTATTAGTTTGTTTTTATCGTTTAGTAGATAAGAAATCATTTTTTTTTTATCAAGTTTGCAATTTCACAAAACAATTCAGAATAATTTTCCTGCAATTTGTCAGGATTGGTCTGGAAAAGTACGACTTCATAGTTTAGGACGTGAGAAAG
>JADBJO010011414.1:7500-10000 GCA_016801955.1 Conus betulinus | reverse complement strand
CTTAAGGCACATCAAATAGTGGCCTTGTGGTGATCTCAGCGTAAAGAACATCATTCTTCTTCTTCTTCTTCTTCTTCTTCTTTCTTCTTCTTCTTCTTCTTCTTCTTCTCATTATTATCATTCTTATTATTCATCACATTGTTGTCTTTGTTGTTGTTGTTGCTCTTCTTCTTCTTCTTCTCTTCTTCTTCTTCTTTTCTGGTGTTTAAAGTGAGCCTTGACTCTCGATTGGATTTCTTCTGTGCTAGAGAGAGAGAGGGGGGGGGGACTAGGATGGAGGGGGGGGGGAGAGAGATAGGGCGAGGAGAGAGAGAGGCACCTGCAGAGAGAGCAAGAGAGAGAGAGAAACGCAGAGAAGAGAGAGAGAGACTCGAGAGAGAGAGAGATTTTGAGCATGAAATCGTTATATTAATGCTATTTTGTAAGTTTGATGTTACCTTACTTTTTTTTTTTAAATTGTAGTTGTTGTTGGAACCCACGACTGTAGAAAGGCCTTCAATGAGCCTAATTTCTCACCCCATTAAAGATTCATTCATTCATTCATTCATTCATTCATTCATTCATTCATTCTTCTTCTTCTTCTTCTTCTCCTTCTTCGTTTTCTTTTGGACACGTCAGTGTACCTAATACACTCGTTTCCAAGCTTTTGGGGTCAACTGGTTTGTCGCGATCATCCGATCGCTTGAGAGATTTAGTAGCGGTCTCTGTTACGAAGACGTGGAGAAAGGAAGGGAAAGGAGGACAAGCTGGCTGATACGGGAAAGGGGGAAGGGGGAGGGGGGAGGGGTGGTGGTGTTGTCAGCGTTTTCCCGCAATAAAATGGAACACCTCTAACCAATCAATTCCCGGGAATAACATCTCTGCCGAGGTGCAGCGTGCCCTCTGGCAAAGACATCTTCATGGAAACTGGACATGAATAGTTCGCTGTGGACCGATGACTGCGACCATTGTCACTGAGCAAGCCAGGCTGTGCTGAGAACAGTGGATAGAAGGTTGGGAATCAGAAACGTTGGAGTAAAGAGGGCGATCACACTCGGAGGGCCTGGACAATTGGACACGTAAACAAATATTTCCCTTGTCAGCAAAACCATAATGAAAATAATGAGCTCTCATTAAAAAAAAATCACTTGAAAAAAAAAAATCGATGTTCTTTTTCGACATCTGATGTTCCGCAATTGTGGCTAGTGGTGATGTTGCGAAGTTGGTGAGATCCCCTCTGAGCTTGAAGATGAGGGACCGTTTTTACTTATTCCAGGATAATACTGCGAGGAGAGGTCAGAAAGGCGTATTGGCGGGGAGTTTAGTGAGTGTGTGTGTGTGGGGGTGGTGGTGGTGGAAGGGGTTGATTGTGAGATGGGCATTGAACGGATGGGGCAAGATACGCACTGGTAGTTCACCCGCTCCATGCATCCACCCTCCTTCCGTCAGTGTTTTTTTTTTGTTTTGTTTTGTTTTGTCTTTCTGTGTCTCTGCCTTGCTCCTCTCTCTCTCTCTCTCTCTCTCTCTCTCTCTCTCTCTCTCTCTCTCTCTCTCTCTCTGTCCCTATCTACCTCTCTGTCCCCACTTCCTTTCCTAACTCTCTCTGTCCCTTTTCCTTCTGTCATCTCTCTCTCTCTCTCTCTCTCTCTCTCTCTCTCTCTCTCTCTCTCTCTCTCTCTCTCTCTCTCTCTTTCCTTCTTTTTTGTGCTCTTCTTCATTCAGTCTGAACCGCTACCCCCGCCCCACTCTGTCTCTCTCTCCCACATCTCGTTTTCATCTCAATCCCTTCTTTCTCGTGTCTTTACCACCATCCTCATCTCTCCCTCTGTTCCTTTTTTCCATATCTCTTTTTGCCCCCCCCCCCCCCCCTTTTCTGTTTGTCTCTGTCTCTCTCTGTGTCTCTGTTTGTCTGTCTGTCTGTCTGTCCCTCTCTCTCTCTCTCTCTCTCTCTCTCTCTCTCTCTGACACTGTGGTGACATACGACCCCAAGCACATCAGAGAGAGAATAGGGGAACGTGGTGAACTCAATCAGAGGCGAGCGAGGTTGGCGAGGCTTTGTGGGCTGGGCACAAAAAAGGGAGGGTTTGATCATGAGGCATGCCAGCCTCCGTCCCAAGTGCCAGGCCAAAGTTAATGGACAGATTCTTCAGACTGAGCCGCTGGAGTCTCCCCCTTTTGTTTGTTTGTTTGTTTGTGGCTGGTTGGTTTTTCCTCCTCTTTGCTTTATGTTTATTTGTGTTGTTCTTCGTTTTGTTTTGCGTTTGTTTCTTTCATTTATATGTACCTTTGCGTGGTTTCTGTACAGGTCTGTTTCCTTTTATTAACTTGTCTCTCTCTCTATGTTTCATCTAGTAATGATAAATGAGGCAAAGGGAGTAAATGATCCCGCCAGCATCTCTTAACTTCCTTGTCCATGGCTTTTGTTATTCATTCAATTTATCAGTCATCCGGTCAAACGGTCGGTCAGTCAGTCAGTCAATGACCCCGTCCTTCATTAATAAACGATTAAGATAATTGACTT
>JADBJO010011413.1:38392-64977 GCA_016801955.1 Conus betulinus | reverse complement strand
GGGATCTGGAACACGGACGCATGTTTTTCAGATTCCACATTCCACAGAAAGACTGACATGG
Organism: Conus betulinus; assembly: GCA_016801955.1. Lineage (NCBI taxonomy): Eukaryota > Metazoa > Mollusca > Gastropoda > Neogastropoda > Conidae > Conus > Conus betulinus. Next base: position 64,916 of record JADBJO010011413.1, on the reverse strand, counting down.
CATTGAGGAGTCTGCATGCGGATCCTTTTTATTTAGGATTCAGCAACTTTCTTCCACATGAAGTAATATACAAGGAGGGTAGCTCTTGCTCCCCTCGTGATGAAATAAATACACATGTATCTATTTCTTCACGGGGGAGCAAGATTAACGTTACTTGTTTAGTACTTACTGTTCACTGCTCTCTGCCTCATTTAAGATACCCTTTCTACCACATAATTTACGGTCCTGTTTCTGTCCTTGGTTAAGTGTCGTCTCGTATGGCTTAGTGTTCTCCTTTCATTGGGTTTAGCTTCCCTTCTCTTTCGTCTACTTTCATACAGTATTTAGTATTCTTTCATAGAATTGAATATCCTTTCAGAACGTTTTTCTTAGTATAGAATTGAGTCCTTTCATAAAGGTTAGTTTCCTCTTCTTTCACAGAACTGGTGTTCTTTTTTTCACAGGGGCTTGTGTTCTCTCCTTTCATAGTGGTTAGAGTCCTCTTCTTTCACAGGGGCTAGTGTTGTGTCCTATCATAGGGGTAGTGTCCTCTTGTTTCACAAGGTTTAGTGTTCTCTCCTTTTAGAGGTTTTTGCTTCCTATTCTCTCACAGAGGCTAGTGTTCTCTTGTTCTGTCCTTTTATAGAGGTCAGCTTCCTCTTCTGTCACAGGAGCTAGTGTTCTCTCTCCTCTTTCTTTGGGCTAGTGTTCATTCCTTTCATAGGGGTTGGAGTCTTCTTTCACAGGAGCTAGTGTTCACACCTTTCATAGGGGTTAGCGTCCTCTTCTTTCACAGGGCTAGTGTTATCTCCTTTCATATGGGCTAGCGTCCTCTTTTTTTTTCACATGGGCTCGTGTTTTGTCTTTTCATAGATTCAGTGTACTGTTCATTCTTGGTGTGTAGTGTCCCCTTCTGTAAGTTTATGCTGTTCCTTTCATATGAATTTTATGTCCAATCTTGCTTTTTAATGACCCTTAGTGTTGTGTTCTTTCACATGGACTATTGCCTTTTAATTATGTTTGCCATCTTCTTTTCCACGGTCTGTTGTCCTTTCACAGGTAGAATGCCTTTCTTGCATACAGTTTAGTGTCCTCTTTTACAAAAGGGCCTAGTGTCTTTTTTGTGATGACTTAGTGTGTCTCTTTCTATCGAATTCAGCGTCCTTTTGTCCTCTGTCTGTATTGTTCTTAGCCCTAGGGTTTATTATTATCTTTTTCAGAGAATTTTACGTGTTTTCTCTTATAGGGTTCACCGTACTTTCATAGCTTTTGTATCCTCTTTCACACGATTCAGTGCCTTTGTGATTATATGATTGGAACTATTCTTTCACAAAGTTTAACATATTTCTTTCTTACAGAATTACGTCGTCGTACGTCGTCGACTTCTCCTTTCTTAGGGTTTAATGCATCCTTTTTTGGAATATAGTTGTTCATAGGTGTTAATGTCTTCTTTCTTATGTTTGTTAGTTAGAATTTTCTTCGTAAAGTATTTCAACACAGCTTTTTTGTGGCAGGACCAAACAGGAAGTGGTGCCAGTCTGCCAGACGACCACCAGGATCGCAGACCAGATAGAAGGTGCGCCACTACTTGTTAAAGTAGTTAATTCGAATGTCGTAATAGTAGCAGAACTGTTACATTTTCATTTTGTTCCCCAATTACGTAGGTACTTGGAACATCAGTCATACTGTTTCAACAATAAAGATTTAAAAGGGTGTGTAACGGGTATTTATAACCATCTTGGCATTGATCGTTGTCCTTTTCTGTTCTCAGGGGTATGCATCCCTGCAGTAAAGTACTCAGATTTTTTTTGTCTAAATGGGTTTTTAGAAATAATGTTTGGAATTTACCACAGATCTCAGCTCTCTCTAGATATTCTTTCGTTTCGTTTGGGGTGGTAGAGGAAATTTCTTGGTCAAAAATATCGTTTTAACTGTCCATGTTTTAAAGCACGATATTCAGATTTGCGCAGAATAAAACAAAATATTTTTTTATAAGAATTTCACAGATGTTTAAAATATTGTTCACATTTCAGTGTTAAAATCTCTATCATGGCCCTTTCCCATAACGTTTGGTTTCCCCCACACATCTTCGCCTCTGGCGTGTGTCAAAGTTTTGAGAGTTGGTCAGGTCATGGGAACTGTCAGTGGATGGACATAGTAGCGATCTACCCCTAGAGGGATTCATAAAAATGGACGTATTCTTTGTTTTCTCTTTTTTGTTTTTTTTTGCTTGCTTGCTTTCGTTTGCTTGTTGTTTTGATTTAATTACTGGTGGATCAGAGATATATGGAACACCGATTCCACGTTTCTCACTACTAAGCCTTTAAAAACACCATACATGTCCATGTATTGGCTTTACATGCACAGACATTTACAAATTTGTAGAAATCTCTGTACGTTTCATGACTGAACATTGAGAAATAAGCAACAGCACTGACAAAAAAAAAAAACTTTGTGAACATCTGGAATATGTGTATGAAGACCTGGTACGATCCAGTCTGGCAGTAGTATGATAAGGTCTGTTTTCATCACCTAAAAGGAGCTTGAACTGCACACATGTTTTCTCCCTGCTAATATGTGTGATCTTGTTTTGAGACTTCTTTTAGTAATTTGATGTAGAGCTTGTTTTCCTAGAAGGGTGGCTGGAGGGGTGTATCATTTAACAGTGGTGTCAGTCTTCATTAGTCCTGTGAGGTCTTTCAGCGGAGCTGTGAAGAATAAAAACAGCGTATCTTTACCTCCAAATCTGCAATCATATGGTGAAAAAGAAAAATTTAAAGCAGCTGATTTGTTTTATCTGAGTCATTGCTGGTGTAAATGCCACTGATCAGGGCATTGATTCAGTATGTGAGAGTGTTCGTTAAATAAAAATGTGTATTTAGATATGAGCTGTATGCATGGATGTATCTGCAGTAATGTTCGTGTGTGTGTTCATATGTAAGTGTGTAAGTGTGTAACCAGACACATACGTTTAAAAACGTACACTTTTTAGCAAAGCTCAGTTTGAATGAATGAATGATATAGACGTTCGTGCGCGTGCACATAATATACTTGAACGCCCATTGGCTTTAACATGCACAAGCATACACAAATATGCATCAAAGCACATGCCCGCTGTTACACTTACATGCCCTCACGCACATAGATGTGCATATGGACGCGCGCGTGTGCGCGCACACCCACGCACACACGACACACACACACACACACACACACACACACACACACACACACACACACACTCTCTCTCTCTCTCTCTCTCTCTCTCTCTCTCTCTCTCTCTCTCTCTCACTCTCTCTCTCTCACTCACACTCTCACACACACACACACACACACACACACACACACACACACACACACACACACACACACACACACACACACACACACACACACACACACACACACACACACACACACACACACACACACACACACACACACACACACACGCACACACGGACACACACACACAAACATTGAAGACAACAGTAAGTAAGCTTTTACTCAGTTCCCCATAATACATGGCGTGAAACAAAATATAGTCAGATGAAAAAAGCACAAACTGAAAATGTTTCTTAAACTAAGTTAGTTTTGATGAATTGAATGAATCAGATTTGTTTGCAGATGAAATAAGATCTCTGAACTGAAGATGCTGATTATGTGTTGACAGGGGCAAGACACTGCTACATCAACGCGGGAAAGGAGCTGTTTTATCAACAGACAACGGAGACCAGGCCATATGAACGAACTCAGTGGATGCGGCTAACTACAAATGGGGTATTGTTCATTTTTGGCTTCTTCTTCTCTCTCGTTTTTTACACTTCTTCCAGTGTAGCTGTCCCTTTCCTTCATAGCTATATGTTCTGTCATAGAGTTTAGTGTTTCCTTGTGTAGAGTTGTGTCGTCTTCTATCCCAGGATTCATTGTCTTCTTTCCCAGAGATATAGTATCGCATTTCCTCGCATTTCCTACTGTCTTTTACAGGGGGTAATTTTCGACACTCACAAGTTTCAAATCTCCTTTCTGCGGTACTAGGATCTTCTTCATTCTCAGATGCTAGTCTTCTTATTCAGGGTTTAGTGTTTTCTTGATTCACAGATGTTTATGTCCTTTTCTTCAGGAACTAGTGTCACATATTTTCTACAACTGATGCTCGTCTTTTTTTGTAATTGGGATGTACCTTTCCTAACTTTCTAGTCTTCAGTATTTCTTTCCATGCGCTTCTTTTCCAGGATTTTGGGTCTTCTTTCTCAGAGTATTATGTCTTCTTCTTTCCTAGGATTTAGTGCCACGTTCTTTCCCAGGGTTCTTCTGTCCTAAGATCACGTGTCTTTTTTTTCCTGGGTTTAGTGCGTTTTTTTTTTTACCAGATTTAGTGTTCTGTCCTTTCCCAGGGTCCATGCCTTCTTTCCCAGGCTTTATGCCCACAACGTCCACAGTACTTAGTGCCTTCTTTATTCCACAGCGTTTAGTCTTTCTTCATTTTAAGAGTCGGTGCCCTCTTCTTTTCTCCACCACAACACAACCCACCCCCATTATACCCCCCACCACATCACAGCACCCCCACCACACACCCCCACCACACACCACCACACACCACACACACACACACACACACCACACACACACACACACACACACACACACTACACACACACACACACCACACACACACACACACACACACCACACACACCACACATCACACACACACACACACACACACACACACACAACACACACACAATGCACACACACACACACACACACACACACACACACACAACACCACACACACACACACCACACCCCCAACACACCCACATCATAAAACACTCCACCCCACTCCACACCACTAAAACAAAACATTACACCACACCACACACACAACACACACACACACACACACACACACACACCATACCAGGGGGGTCGGAATAGCTCAGCGGTAGAGCGCCAGACTCGTAATCTTGGTGATCCTGGGGTGGTTGAAATCTCCGCCGGGCCGTTTCGGTCCAGGGGATTTTTTCACTCGGAGTTGGCATTGGATCTGACTCCATCTCCCTTACACTCCTTTGAATGACACTAAACCGGGGTTCACAGGAGTGGGGACTCTGGTATTTTACACCAAGGCCTGTTTGGCCATGTGTGTTGAGGTCTGAACCGAAATATGTGTGTCCAACGTTCAGACCTAGGGTGTTCTATTGTCCAGCACTTCGCACTAGTGCTTGTACCGAGGTCTGTGGGAAGTCTTGAAGAGGCTCTCCGGCAGTGGTTGCTTTCTTTTGATGCGTGAAGAGTGTGGTTTTTCATTTTGTCATTACCACGTTTTGCGCAGATCTGCACATTCTGTCGCCTCACAGTCTGTCATGGATCGGTGGGGGTCTTCTGTAAGCAGGAACCACAGTGTACGGCGCCTTCTTTGACTACATCTGTGTCTGTGGGATACACAGAAGGTGTTCAGAAACTTCGACTCCCAGGTGTCTTGTCACCTCGGGTGGTGGGTTGTCAGGACAGGGAGTCTAGTCAGAATGGTGGCTTTGGCAAGCCTTTAGTAGCTGTGGGGGGGGGGGTGGGGGGGGTAGGGGTTAGGGGAAGGCCCATTCCAGCGCATCATTTAGCTCCTGGCAAGACTGAAGATGTGCAGGATGCTGCGGTGTTGAACTTGTGTGTGGATCAGAAACTTTTGGCGCCGCGTAGTCGGAGACATATACAGAGAAATATCTCTGGCGGAGTATTTAGATAACACGGTCTGAATGGATCGAACTGGCCTTACCATGAGATCCATTTTGCGGTTGCATCAGCTTGACCGGCTCCTGCGCGTGGGAGCTTATCAGGGTGTAGGGATACTGGAGGTGTCAGAGCTGTAGTACATAGAGAGAGAGTGCCACTGGCCTTCCTGTGTGACACATGGCTGCTCTGGTTTCTGTGACAGTTGTCTGCGGACCGAAGGTACAGAACAGTGGTACCAGACGAGATGCTTCAGGAAAGGCATGCATTTCTTGAATTGTCTCTTGGGATCCCCTGGTACTGTCTGAGTACCCCTTGTTTTGCAGAGAACCTGTCATGGCGGTCATATCAGCATGGAGTTCACACACAGGAGGTCCCGTGGAACTGGCTTCAGTATAGGCTTTAACGTCGGTCGTTTCTGTCGAGGATGTCTACATTTCGCCCCTGATTCGTGGCTGATTCGCGATTCGTGTTACAAATCGGGTCTCTCTTCCACACGGATCTTTCAACAACGCCACTGCATGCCTTTAGTTTTGTTAGTGACTGGATGTTGTGTTGGATTAGTTAAATAAGTGGGGAGCAGAGGAAGGGGCAGGGGGTACAAAAAAGCCTGGCTAGAGAAAACGTACACGTACATATAGTTGTATATGTACATATTTGTCTCTGGTGTAACCATTGCCATTCATTCTGCGCATTATTCCCTGTTCTGGTGATTCATCAGTCAGGGTGATGGTTCCGGGGAATCAGAGTTGCTGGCTGCCTTGTGTGTGTTCCATAGATGGATGCAGTTGAAGGAGTTGCTGTGCATCCTGGGACCAGTGTGCAGGGGATGTTTATCTTTTTATGACATGATTGGGAGGCAATAGAGTTGGAGGTATCCGTGGATCGGTCATCGGCCAGCTGGGGGTCAGATGTTCATGTGTCTGAGAAAGGTGGTCATTTGAACAAGAAGTGTTTTACTGCTCTTGCTTTCGTCCTAGATTCCCAGGCCAGCCCACGCCAAACTGTGTCAGGTTAGGTGGCCAAGGCAAGGCTGACCCTTCCCGACCCTACCCTAACCTACCCTTCCCCATGGCCAGGGCCCAGGCCCGAGAGACCAGCTTAGGCCCAGGCCAGCCTTGGCCAATCTGGCCCAGGCTAGGTGGCCCAGGCCAGATTGTCCCTCCCCGACCCTCACTGACCTTCCCTGACCCTACCCTATCCCAGGCCAAACTGGCCCAGGCGATCACCACTCTACTACCGCGACACGACCCCACCACCCCCCCACCACACCACAGCCACACACACCACCACCACCACCACCACACCACCCACCACACCACACCACCACCATACCACTACACACCACACACACCACACACCACAATACCACCACCCCACCACCACCACCCACCACCACCACCACCCACACCACCACCACCACCACACCACCACCACCACCACACACCACACACACAAACACACAACACACACAACACACCAAACACGACCACCACACACACCACACACCACCCCCACACAATCACCACAGCACCATCAAAACGACCACCACACCACCACCACCACCACCACCACCATCCCACTACCATTACCACCACACCCTACACCACTATACCACATAACACAACAATCAGAAATCAACCACCACACCAACCACCCCCCCCCCCCCCCCCCCTTAGGAAACATCGCCTTCTCTCCCTTGGTTGGGTGTTTCCTCATCGCCAGGGTTCCGTGTAGTATAGTTTTCCTATTCTTTCTAGGGGGTTAATGTCCTCTTTCCCAGTGTTTTATGTCTTCACATTTTCCAGGTTTTTTTGTCTACTTTTCTTTCCCAGGACTTGGTGACTTCTTTTCTAGGTTTAAGTGTTTTCTTTCCCAGGGTGTAATGCCCTGTGTCATTCCTAGTTACAGTCTTCTTTTGTATGATTGCCATTGATGTCCTTGTTTCCTATGACAGTCTTCTGTTGAACAAAGATACAGAACAGTAGGCACCCGAGTGGATGGTTCAGGAAAGTATCAAATGACCCCTCCAGTAGGCCTCATATTTCCGGGAACTGGAACGTGGACGCATGTTTTCAGATCTTTGCGATTTTGCTGCAGAGCTGCTTACGAAGTCTTTGATCCTGTTCCAGAACTATTTTCTATGTGCGCACCTGGTTCCTCCTTGTCTGAATAGTCTGCATTCCACAGAAAGACTGACATGGCATTGAGGAGCCTGCATACGGATCCTTTTATTACGATTCAGCAACTTTCTTCCACATGAAGACATACACAAGGAAGGTAACTCTCTTGCACCCCTCGTATTGAAATAAATACACATGTATTTATTTCTTCACGGGGGAACAAGATTAACGTTACTTGTTTAGTACTTACTGTTCACTGCTGCTCTCTGCCTCATTTAAGATACCCTTTACTACCATAATTTACGGTCCTGTTTCTGTCCTTGGTTAAGTGTCGTCTCGTATGACTTAGTGTTCTCCTTTCATTGGTTTTTAGCTTTCCTTCTCTTTCGTCTACTTTCATACAGTATTTAGTATTCTTTCATAGAGCTGAACATCCTTTCAGAACGTTTTTCACGGGGGGGGGAATTAGTCCTTTCATAAAGTTAGTTTCCTCTTCTTTCACAGAGCTAGTGTTCTTTTCTTCATAGGGGCTTGTGTTCTCTCCTTTCATAGCAGTTAGAGTCTCTCTTTCACAGGGGCTAGTGTTGTGTCCTATCATAGGGGTTAGCTTCCTCTTGTTTCACAAGGGCTAGTGTTCTCTCCTTTTAGAGGTTTTTGCTTCCTCCTCTTTCACAGAGGCTAGTGTTCTCTTGTTCTCTTCTTTTATAGGGGTTAGCGTCCTCTTCTGTCACAGGAGCTAGTGTTTTTTCTTCTTTTGGGGGATGGTGTTCATTCTTTTCTTGGGGGTTGGAGTCTTCTTTCACAGGAGCTAGTGTTCACTCCTTTCATAGGGGTTAGCGTCCTCTTCTTTCGCAGGGGCTAGTGTTCACTCCTTTCATCCGGGCTAGCGTCCTCTTTTTTTTTTCACATGGGCTTGTGTTTTGTCCCTTTCATAGATTCAGTGTACTGTTCATTCTTGGTGTGTGGTGTCCCCTTCTTTAAGTTTATTCCCTTCCTTTCGTATGGATTTTATGTCCAATCTTGCTTTTTAATGACCCTTTGCGTTGTGTTCTTTCACATGGACTATTGTCTTTTATTGATGATTCTGTCATCTTCTTTCCATGGTCTGTTGTCCTTTCACAGGTAGAATGCCTTTCTTGCATACAGTTTAGTGTCCTCTTTACAAAGGGCCTAGTGTCTTTTTTGTGATGACATAGTGTGTGTCTTTCTATCGAATTCAGTGTCCTTTTGTCCCCCTGTATTGTTCTTAGCGCTAGGGTTTATTATTATTACCTTTTCACAGAGTTCTACGTGTTCCTCTTACAGGGTTTCACCGTACTTTCATAGCTTTTGTATCCTCTTTCACACGAATCAGTGCCTTTGTGATCATATGATTGGAACTATTCGTTCACAGACTTTAACATATTTTCTTTCTTACAGAATTACGTCGTAGTACGTCGCTTTCGCTTTCCTCCTTTCTTAGGGTTTAATGCATCCTTTTTCTGGAATAAAGTTATTCATAGGTGTTAATGTCTTCTTTCTTGGTGTTTAGTTAGACTTTTGTTCGGAAGTATTTCAACACAGCTTTTTTGTGGCAGGACCAAACAGGAAGTGGTGCCAGTCTGTCAGACGACCACCAGTATCGCAGACCAGATAGAAGGTGCGCCACTACTTGTTAAAATAGTTAATTCGAATGTCGTAATAGTAGCAGAACTGCTACATTTTCATTTTGTTCCCCAATTAAGTATGTACTTGGGACATCAGTCACACTGCTTCGACAATAAAGATTTAAAAGTGTGTGTAACGGGTATTTATAACCATCATGGCATTGGTCGTTGTCCTTTTGTGTTCTCAGGGGTGTGTCCCTGCAGTAAAGCACTCAGATTTTTTGTCTTAATGTTTTTTTTGTTTTTTTTAGAAATAATGTTTGGAATTTACCATAGATCCCAGCTTTCTCTAGATATTCTTTCGTTTTTGGTGGTAGAGACGAAATTTCTTCTTCGAGAAAAATATCGTTTTAATTGTTTATGTTTTAAAGCAAGATATTCAGGTTTCCGGAGAATAACACAAAATATTTTTATAATGATTTTTTACAGATGTTTAAAATATTGTTCACATTTTTATGTTAAACTCTGTCGGCCCTTTTCTTATAAAGTTCGGTTTCCCCCTCACATCTTCGCCTCTGGCGTGTGCCAAAGTTTTAAGAGTTGGTCAGTCATGGGAACTGTCAGTGGATGGACATATAGTAGCGATCTGCCCCTAGAGGGATTAAAAAAATGGACGTATTCTTTGTTTTCTCTTTTTTTTTTTTTACTTGCTTGTGCTTTCGTTTGCTTGTTGTTTTGTTTAGTACTGGTGGACCAAAAAGATATACGGAACACTGATTCCACGTTTCACTACCAAGCCCCCTAAAACCACCATACATGTCCACGTATTGGCTTTAACATGCACAGACATTCACAAATTGGTAGAAAAAACTCTGTACGTTTCATGACTGAACATAGGGAAATAAGACAGCACTGACAAACAAAAAAAAAAAAAAAAAAACTCTGTGAACATCTGGAATAGGTGTATGAAGACCTGGTACGATCCAGTCTGGCATCTCTGTTAATTTTAGAATCACTAGTATGATAAGGAGGTCTGTTTTCATCACCTAAAAGGAGCTTGAACTGCACACCTGTTTTTCTCCCTGCTAATATGTGTGATCTTGTTTTGAGCCTTCTTTTAGTAATTTGATGTAGAGCTTGTTTTCCTAAAATGGTGGCTGGAGGGGTGTGTCATTTAACAGTGGGGTCAGTCTTCATTAGTCCTGTGAGGTCTTTCGGCAGAGCTGTGAAGAATAACAACAGCGTATCTTTTTACCTCCAAATCTGCTGCATCATATATGATGAAAAGAAATTTAAAAGCAACTCATTTGTTTTATCTGAGTCATTGCTGGTGTAACTTACGATGATCAGGGCATTGATTCAGTATGTGTGAGTGTTCGTTAAATGAAAATGTGTGTTTTAGATATGAGCTGTGTGCATGGATGTATCTGCAGTAATGTGTGTGTGTGTGTTCATAGGTAAGTGTGTAAGTGTGTGTGTAACCAGACACATACGTTTAAACGTACACGTTTTATCAAAGCTCAGTTTGGAATGAATGAATATAGACGTTCGTGCGTGCACTTAATATACTACTTGAACGCCCATTGGCTTTAACATGCACAAGCATACACAAATATGAATCGAAGCATGCCCGCAGTCATATTTACATGCCCTCACGCACATGGATGTGTATATGCACGCGTGTGTGTGCGCAGGCACACACGGACACACACACACACACACACACACACACACACACACACACACACACACACACACACACACACACACACACACCACACACGGACACACAGACGGACGCATACAAACATTGAAGACAACAGCAAGCTTTTACTCAGTTCCCCATAATAGGCCTACATGGCGTGAAACAAAATATAGTTGGATGGAAAAAGCACAAACTAAAAATGTTTCTTAAACTAAGTTAGTATTGATGAATTGAATAAATCAGATTTGTTTGCAGATGGAATAAGATCTGAACTGAAGATACTGATGATGTTACTGACAGGGGGACAGACACTGCTACATCAACGGGGGAAAGGAGCTGCTTTATCAACGGACAACGGAGACCAGGCCATGTGAACGAACTCAGTGGATGTAGCTAACCACAAATGGGGGAGCATTGTTCCTGATTTTTTGCTTGTTCTTCTCTCCCGTCTTTACACTTCTTCCAGTGTAGCTGTCCGTTTCTTTCATAGTTATGTGTGCTGTCATAGAGTGTAGTGTTTCCTTGTGTAGAGTTGTGTCGTCTTCTATCCCAGGATTCATTGTCTTCTTTCCCAGAGTTTAGTATCGCCCTTCCTCACAAAAGTCTACTGTCTTTTAGGGGGGGATATATTCTACACTCACAAGTTTAAAATCTCCTTTCTGCGGTACTAGAATCTTCTTCGATCTCAGATGGTAGTCGTCGTATTCAGGGTTTATTGTTTTCTTGATTCACAGATGTTTATTTCCTTTCCTTCAGGAACTAATGTCCCATATTTTCCACAGCTTATACTTGTCTTTTTTTTGAATTGGGGTGTACCTTTCCATTTTTCTAGTCTTCAGTGATTCTTTCTGTGCGTTTTCTTTTCCAGGACTTTGGGTTTTCTTTTTCTGAGAGTATTATGTCTTCTTCTTTCCTAGGATTTAGTGCCACGTTCTTTCCCAGGGTTTTTTTGTCCTAAGATCACGAGTCTTTTTTTTTCCTGGGTTTAGTGCATTTTTCTTTTACCAGGATTTAGTGTTCTGTCCTTTCCCAGGTTCCATGCCTTCTTTCCCAGGCTTTATACCCATAACGTCCGCAGTACTTAGTGCCTTCTTTATTCCAAAGTGTTTAGTCTGTCTTCGTTTTAAGGATTCATTGCCCTCTTCTTTTCCCCACCACAACACAACCCACCCCCATTATACCCCGACCACAACACACACCCCCCCCCACATCTTCACCTCACCCTCACCACATCACCACACACACCACATTACATCACTACCACACTTCCACAACACACAAAAAACGACACACACACACACACACTGCAACACACATCACCACACAAAAAACACACACCACACCAAACACACACACCACACCAAAACACAATGCACAATACAATGCACCACACACACACACTACACACCAAAGCAAACAACCCCACACCCCCAACATCATCGTCATAAAACACTCCACCCCAACCCACACCACAAAACATTACATTACATCACACCACACCACACCACACACAATACACAACGACACACCACACCATACATACAGGGGGTCGGAATAGCTCAGCAGTAGAGCGCCAGACTCGTAATCATGGTGATCCTGGGGTGGTTGAAATCTCCGCCGGACCGTTTCGGTCCGGGGGATTTTTCACTCGGAGTTGGCATTGGTTCTGACTCCATCTCCCTTACAGTCCTTTGAATGAGACTAAACCGAGGTTCCCAACAGTGGGGACTCTAATATTTTACACTAAGACCTGTTTGGCCGTGTGTGTTGAGGTCTGAACTGAAATATGCATGTCCAACGTTCAGACCTAGGGTGTTTTATTGTCCAGCGCTTCGCGCTAGTGCTTGTACAGAGGTCTGTGGGAAGTCTTGAAGAGGTTCCCCGGCAGTGGTTGCTTACTTTTGATGCGTGAAAAGTGNTCCCAGGCTTTATACCCACAACGTCCGCAGTACTTTAGTGCCTTCTTTATTCCAAAGTGTTTAGTCTGTCTTCGTTTTAAGGATTCATTGCCCTCTCTTTTCCCCCCACCACACACAACCCCCCCCATTATACCCCACACCACACACACAGCACCCCCCCACCACATCTTCACCACCACCCTCACCACACACACACACACACATACATCACTACCACACTTCCACACTACACCACAAAAACACGACACACACCACACACACACACACACATCACCACACACAACACACACACACACCACACACACACACACCACACCAAAACACAATGCACAACACAATGCACCACACACACACCACACTCCAAAGCAAACAACCCCACACCCCCAACATCATCGTCATAAAACACTCCACCCCAACCCACACCAAAAAAACATTACATTACACCACACCACACCAACACACAATACACAACGACACACCACACCATACCAGGGGGTCGGAATAGCTCAGCAGTAGAGCGCCAGACTCGTAATCATGGTGATCCTGGGGTGGTTGAAATCTCCGCCGGACCGTTTCGGTCCAGGGGGATTTTTCACTCGGAGTTGGCATTGGTTCTGACTCCATCTCCCTTACAGTCCTTTGAATGAGACTAAACCGAGGTTCACAACAGTGGGGACTCTGGTATTTTACACTAAGGCCTGTTTGGCCGTGTGTGTTGAGGTCTGAACTGAAATATGCATGTCCAACGTTCAGACCTAGGGTGTTTTATTGTCCAGCGCTTCGCGCGCTAGTGCTTGTACAGAGGTCTGTGGGAAGTCTTGAAGAGGCTCCCCGGCAGTGGTTGCTTACTTTTGATGCGTGAAAAGTGTGTTTTTTTCATTTTGTCATTGCCACGTTTTTCCACAGATCTGCACATTCTGTCGCCTCAGTCTGTCATGGATCGGTGGGGGTCTTCTGTAAGCAGGAACCACAGTGTGTACGGCCTTCTTTGACTACATCTGTCTGTGGGATACAGCAGAAGGTGTTCAGAAAAACTCCGACTCCCAGGGTGCTTGTCACCTCGGGGGTGGTTGGTTGTTAGGACAGGGAGTCTAGTGCAGAATGGTGGCTTTGACTAGGCTTTAGTAGCTGGGGGGGGGGGGGGGAGGTAGGGGTAGGGGGGGAGGCCCATTCCAGCGCATCATTTAGCTCCTGGCAAGACTGAAGATATGCAGGATACTCCGGTGTTGAACTTGTGTGTGGATAAGAAACTTTGGCGCCGCATAGTCGGAGACATATACAGAGAAATATCTCTGGTGGAGTATTTAGATAACACGGTCTGAATGGATCGAACTGGCCTTACCATGAGATCCATTTTGCGGTGGCATCAGCTTGACCGGCTCCTGCGCGTGGGAGCTTATCAGGGTGTAGGGGATCTGGGTGTGTCAGAGCTGTAGTACATAGAGAAGAGTGCCACTGGCCTTCCTGTGTGACACATGGCTGCTCTGGTTTCTGTGACAGTTGTCTGCGGACCAAAGGTACAGAGCAGTGGTACCAGACGAGATGCTTCAGGAAAGGCATGCATTTTCTGAAGTGTCTCTTGGGATCCCCTGGTACTGTCTGAGTACCCCTTGTTTTGCAGAGAACCTGTCATGGCGGTCATATCAGCATGGAGTTCACACAGGAGGTCCCGTGGAACTGGCTTCAGTATAGGCTTTAACGGTCGTGTTCCTGTCGAGGATGTCTAAATTTCGCCCCTGATTCGTGGCTGATTCGCGATTCGTGTTACAAAGTCGGGTCTCTCTTCCATACGGATCTTTCAACAACGCCACTGCATGCCTTTAGTTTTGTTAGTGACTGGATGTTGTGTTGGATTAGTTAAATAAGTGGGGAGCAGAGGAAGGGGCAGGGGGTACTAAAGAAGCCTGGCTAGAGAAATACGTACATATAGATGTATATGTACATATTTGTCTCTGGTGTAACCATTGCCATTCATTCTGCGCATTATTCCCTGTTCTGGTGATTCATCAGTCAGGGTGATGGTTCCCGGGAATCAGAGTTGCTGCTGCCTTCTGTTGTTGTGTTCCATAGATGGATGCAGTTGAAGTTGTTGTGCATCCTGGGACCAGTGTGGGGATGTTTATCTTTTTATGACATGATTGTGAGGCAATAGAGTTGGAGGTATCCGTGGATCGGTCATCGGCCAGCTGGGGGTCAGATTGTTCATGTGTCTGGAAAGGTGGTCATTTGAACAAGAAAGTTTTTACTGCTCTTGTTCTCGCCCTAGATTCCCAGGCCAGCCCAGGCCAAACTGGCTCAGGCTAGGTGGCCAAGGCAAGGCTGACCCCCTCCTCGACCCTACCCTAACCTACCCTACCCCATGGCCAGGGCCCAGGCCTAGGCCAGCGTAGGCCCAGGCCAGCCCAGGCCAAATGGCCAAGGCCAGATTTGCCCCCCCCTTCACTGACCTTCACTGACCTTCCCTGACCCTACCCTATCCCAGGCCAACTGGCCCAGTCCACCACCACACCACCCACACACACACCACCACACCACCACCACCACACCACCACCACCACCACACACCAACACACACTACCACCACCACCACCACCTACCACACCACCACCACACCCACACACCACCCACCACCACACACACACACCACCACCACCACACACCACACACCACAACACACAACACTGCAACACTACAAACACACACCACACACACACACAACACCACACCAACACACCACCACAACACCAACACACCACCACCCACACACCACACACACACACCCACACACACACACACCACCACCACACCACACACCACCACCACCACCACTACCACCACCACCACCACACCACCACCACCACCCACCCACCACACCACACACCACAATCACACCTCCACCACACTCAACAACAACCCCCCCCCCCCCCCTCCCTGTGCAGTCATCGTCCTTCTCTCCCTTGGGTGCTTTTTCTTCATCGCCAGGGTTCCATGTAGTAATAGTTTTTTCTATTCTTTCTGGGGTTTAATGTCCCTTTTTTCCCAGTGTTTTGTGTCTTCAAATTTTCAGGGATTGTGTGTGTTTTTTTCTTTCCCAGGACTTGGCGACTTCTTTTCTTTCTAGGTTTTAGTTTTTTTTCCCAGGGTGCAATGCCTGTGTCCTTCCTAGCTTACAGTCCTCTTTTGTATGATTGCCATGGATGCTCTTGTTTCCTATGACAGTCTTCTGTTGAACAAGGATACAAAACAGTAGGCACCCAAGTGGATGGTTCAGGAAAGTATCACACGATCCCTTCAGTGATGTCGCAGGCCTCGTGTTTCAGGGATCTGGAACACGGGACGTTTTCAGATCTTTGGGATTTTGCTGCAGAGCTGCTGAGGAAGTCTTTGATCCTGATCCAGAACTATTTCCTTTGTGCGCACCTAGTTCCTCCTTGTCTGAGTAGTCCACATTCCACAGAAAGACTGACATGGCATTGAGGAGTCTGCATGCGGATCCTTTTATTAGGATTCAGCAACTTTCTTTCTTCCACATGAAGTAATACACAAGGAGGGTAGCTCTTGCTCCCCTCGTGATGAAATAAATACACATGTATTTATTTCTTCATGGGGGAGCAACATTAACGTTACTTGTTTAGTACTTACTGTTCACTGCTCTCTGCCTCATTTAAGATCCCCTTTCTACCACATAATTTACGGTCCTGTTTCTGTCTGTCCTTGGTTAAGTGTCCTCTCGTATGGCTTAGAGTTCCTTCCTTTGGGTTTAGCTTTTAGCTTTTCTCTTCTCTTTCGTCTACTTTCATACAGTATTTAGTATTCTTTCATAGAAATGAATATCCTTTCAGAACGTTTTTTTTTCTTAGAATAGAATTGAGTCCTTTCATAAAGGTTTAGTTTCCTCTTCTTTCACAGAACTGGTGTTCTTTTCTTTCATAGGGGCTTGTGTTCTCTCCTTTCATAGCGGTTGAGTCCTCTTCTTTCACAGTCCTCTTCTTTCACAGGGGGGGCTAGTGTTGTGTCCTATCATAGGGGTTAGCGTCCTCTTGTTTCACAAGGGTTGTTGTTCTCTCTCTTTTAGAGGTTTTTGCTTCCTATTCTCTCACAGAGGCTAGTGTTCTTCTCTTGTTTCTTTCCTTTTATAGGGTCAGCTTCCTCTTCTGTCACAGGAGCTAGTGTCTCTCTCTCTTCTTTGGGCTAGTGTTCATTCCTTTCATAGGGGTTGGAGTCTTCCTTCACAGGAGCTAGTGTTCACTCCTTTCATAGGGGGTTAGTCCGTCCTCTTCTTTCACAGGGGCTAGTGTTATCTCCTTTCATATGGGCTAGCGTCGTCTTTTTTTCACATGGGCTCGTGTTTTGTCCTTTCATAGATTCAGTGTACTGTTCATTCTTGGTGTGTAGTGTCCCCTTCTGTAAGTTTATGCTCTTCCTTTATGAATTTTATGTCCAATCTTGCTTTTTAATGACCCTTTTGTGTTGTGTTCTTTCACATGGACTATTGTCTTTTAATGATGTTTTGCCATCTTCTTTTCCATGGGTCTGTTGTCCTTTCACAGGTAGAATGCCTTTCTTGCATACAGTTTAGTGTCCTCTTTACAAAGGGCCTAGTGTTTTTTTTTTTGTGATGACTTAGTGTGTCTCTTTCTATCGAATTCAATGTCCTTTTGTCCTCTGTGTATTGTTCTTAGCCTAGGGTTTATTATTACTTTTTCACAGACTTCTATGTGTTTCTCTTATAGGGTTCACCATACTTTCATAGCTTTTGCATCCTCTTTCGCACGATTCAGCCTTTGTGATTATATGATTGGAACTATTCTTTTCACAGTTTTAACATATTTCTTTCTTACAGAATTACGTCGTCGTCGTACGTCGATTTCTCCTTTCTTAGGGTTTAATGCATCCTTTTCTGGAATATAGTTGTTCATAGTGTTAATGTCTTCTTTCTTGATGTTTAGTTAGAATTTTCTTCGTAAGTATTTCAACACACTTTTTTGTTTTTTTTTGTGGCAGGACCAAACAGGAAGTGGTGCCAGTCTGCCAGACGACCACCAGGATCGCAGACCAGATAGAAGGTGCGCCACTACTTGTTAAAGTAGTTAATTCGAATGTCGTAGTAGTAGAACTGTTACATTTTCATTTTGTTCCCCAATTAAGTAGGTACTTGGAACATCAGTCATACTGTTTTCAAACAATAAAGATTATTAAAAGGGTGTGTAACGGGTATTTATAACCATCATTGGCATTGATCGTTGTCCTTTTTTGTTCTCAGGGGTGTGCATCCCTGCAGTAAAGCACTCAGATTTTTTTTTGTCTAAATGGGTTTTTTAGAAATAATGTTTGGAATTTACCACAGATCTCAGCTCTCTCTAGATATTCTTTCGTTTGTGTGGTAGACGAAAATTTCTTCGACAAAAAATATATTTTTTTTAACTCTCCATGTTTTAAAGCACGATATCCAGATTTCCGCAGAATAAAACAAAATATTTTTATAGAGAATTTCACAGATGTTTAAAATATTGTTCACATTTCAATGTTATAATCTCTGATGGCCCTTTTTCTCATAAAGTTTGGTTTCCCCCTCACATCTTCGCCTCTGGCGTGTGTCAAGTTTTGAGAGTTGGTCAGGTCATGGGAACTGTCAGTGGATGGACATAGTAGCGATCTGCCCCTAGAGGGATTTATAAAAATGGACGTATTTCTTTTTTTTTTCTTTTTTTTGTTTGTGCTTTGTTTTTGCTTGCTTTCGTTTGCTTGTTGTTTTGATTTAATTACTGGTGGATCAAAGATATATGGAACACCGATTCCACGTTTCTCACTACCAAGCCTTAAAAAAAACACCATACATGTCCACGTATTGGCTTTAACATGCACAGACATTTACAAATTGTAGTAGAAATCTCTGTACGTTTCATGACTGAACATTGAGAAATAAGCGACAGCACTGAAAAAAAAAAAAACTTTGTGAACATCTGGAATATGTGTATGAAGACCTGGTACGATCCAGTCTGGCAGTAGTATGATAAGGAGGTCTGTTTTCATCACCTAAAAGGAGCTTGAACTGCACACTGTTTTTCCTCTCCTGCTAATATGTGTGATCTTGTTTTGAGACTTCTTTTAGTAATTTGATGTAGAGCTTGTGTTTTCCTAGAAGGGGGTGGCTGGAGGGGTGTGTCATTTAACAGTGGTGTCAGTCTTCATTAGTCCTGTGAGGTCTTTCGGCAGAGCTGTGAAGAAAAACAACAGCGTATCTTTACCTCCAAATCTGCAATATATGAAAAAAAGAATTTTAAAGCAGCTCATTTTTTTTTATCTGAGTCATTGCTGGTGTAAATGTCACTGATCAGGGCATTGATTCAGTATGTGAGAGTGTTCGTTAATGAAAAATGTGTATTTAGATATGAGCTGTATGCATGGATGTATCTGCAGTAATGTTCGTGTGTGTGTCATATGTAAGTGTGTAAGTGTATAACCAGACACATACGTTTGAACGTACATACGTTTGAACGTACACTTTTAGCAAAGCTCAGTTTGGAATGAATGAATATAGACGTTCGTGCGTGCACATATAATATACTTGAACGCCCATTGGCTTTAACATGCACAAGCACACAAATATGCATCCAAGCACATGCCCGCAGTTACACTTACATGCCCTCACGCACATGGATGTGCATATGGACGCGCGCGTGTGCGCACACACGCACACACACACACACACACACACACACACACACACACACACACACACACACACACACACACACACACACTCACACACACACACACACACACACACACACACACACACACACACACACACACACACACACACACACACACACACACACACACACACACACACACACACACACACACACACACACACACACACACACACACACACACACACACACACACACACACACACACACACACACACACACACACACACACACACACACACACACACACACACACACACACACACACACACACACACACACAAACATTGAAGACAACAGTAAGCTTTTACTCAATTCCCATAATATCATCCCAAAACATGGCGTGAAAAAAAAAATAGTCGGAAAAAAAAGCACAAACTGAAATGTTTTTAAACTAAGTTAGTTTTTGATGAGTTTGAATGAATCAGATTTGTTTGCAGATGAAATAAGATCTGAACTGAAGATACTGATTATGTGTTGACAGGGGCAAGACACTGCTACATCAACGCGGGAAAGGAGCTGCTTTATCAACGGACAACGGAGACCAGGCCATATGAACGAACTCAGTGGATGCGGCTAACACAAATGGGGGGGGAGTATTGTACTTTTGGCTTCTTCTTCTTCTTCTCTCTCGTTTTTACACTTCTTCCAGTGTAGCTGTCCCTTTCTTTCATAGTTATATGTTCTGTCATAGAGTTTAGTGTTTCCTTGTGTAGAGTTG
This sequence comes from Conus betulinus, assembly GCA_016801955.1. Taxonomy (NCBI): domain Eukaryota; kingdom Metazoa; phylum Mollusca; class Gastropoda; order Neogastropoda; family Conidae; genus Conus; species Conus betulinus. Next base: position 44,434 of record JADBJO010011413.1, on the reverse strand, counting down.
TGTCTTCTATCCCAGGATTCATTGTCTTCTTTCCCAGAGTTTAGTATCGCATTTCCTCGCATTTCCTACTGTCTTTTACAGGGGGTATATTTTCGACACTCACAAGTTTAAAATCTCCTTTCTGCGGTACTAGATCTTCTCTTCTTCGTTCTCAGATGCTAGTCTTCTTATTCAGGGTTTAGTTTTTCACAGATTTTTATGTCCTTTTCTTCAGGAACTAGTGTCCCATATTTTCTACAGCTGATGCTCGTCTTTTTTGTAATTGGGGTGTACCTTTCCTTACTTTCTAGTCTTCAGTGATTCTTTCCATGCGCTTCTTTTTCCAGGATTTGGGGGTCTTCTTTCTCAGAGTATTATGTCTTCTTCTTTCCTAGGATTTAGTGCCACGTTCTTTCCCAGGGTTCTTCTGTCCTAAGATCACGTGTCTTTTTTCTGGGTTTAGTGCATTTTTCTTTTACCAGGATTTAGTGTTCTGTCCTTTCCCAGGGTCCATGCCTTCTTTCCCAGGCTTTATGCCCACAACGTCCGCAGTACTTACTGCCTTCTTTATTCCACAGTGTTTAGTCTGTCTTCGTTTTAAGGATTCATTGCCCTTTTCTTTTCCCCACCACAACACAAACCCCCCCCCATTATACCCCAACCACACACACCCACCCCCACCACACCCTCACCACCCACACCCACACACCACACACACACACACCACACACACATCACTACACACTTCCACTACACCACAAAACACACACACACCACACACAACACCCACACACACACACACACACACACACACACACAACACAATGCACAACACACACACACACACACACAGCACCACACACACACACACACCACACACACACACACACCCACACACCACACACCCCACCACACCCCCCCACACCACATCACATAAAACACCCACACACACACCCCACACCACAAAAACACACACATTACACACACACCACACCAGAACACACACACACCACACACACCACACCATACCAGGGGGTCGGAATAGCTCAGCGGTAGAGCGCCAGACTCGTAATCTTGGTGATCCTGGGGTGATTGAAATCTCCGCCGGGCCGTTTCGGTCCAGGGGGATTTTTTTCACTCGGAGTTGGCATTGGTTCGACTCCATCTCCCTTACAGTCCTTTGAATGAGACTAAAACCGGGGGTTCACAGGAGTGGGGACTCTGGTATTTTACACCAAGGCCTGTTTGTGTGTGTGTGTTGAGGTCTGAACTGAAATATGTGTGTCCAACGTTCAGACCTAGGGTGTTTTATTCTCCAGCACTTCGCACTAGTGCTTGCACTGAGGTCTGTGGGAAGTCTTGAAGAGGCTCTCCGGCAGTGGTTGCTTTCTTTTTGATGCGTGAAGAGTGTGGTTTTCGTTTTTGTCATTGCCACGTTTTGCGCAGATCTGCACATTCTGTCGCCTCACAGTCTGTCATGGATCGGTGGGGGTCTTCTGTGTAGCAGGCACCACAGTGTATGGTGCCTTCTTTGACTACATCTGTCTGTGGAATACAGCAGAAGGTGTTCAGAAACTTCGATTCTCCGGTGGCTTGTCACCCTTGTGTGGTGGGTTGTCAGGACAGGACAGGGAGTCTAGCGCAGAATGGTGGCTTTGGCTAGGCTTTAGTAGCTTTGGGGGGGGGGGGGGGAGGTAGGGGTTAGGGGGAGGCCCATTTTCCAGCGCATCATCATTTAGCTCCTGGCAAGACTGAAGATATGCAGGATGCTGCGGTGTTGAACTTCTGTGTGGATAATAAGAAACTTTGGCGCCGCGTAGTAGGAGACATATACAGAGAAATATCTCTGGCGGAGTATTTAGATAACACGGTCTGAATGGATCGAAATGGCCTTACCTTGAGATCCATTTTGCGGTGGCATCAGCGTGGCCGGCTCCTGTGCGTTGGAGCTATCAGGGTGTGGGGACCCTGGAGGTGTCAGAGCTGTAGTACATAGAGCAGAGTGCCACTGGCCTTCCTGTGTGACACATGGCTGCTCTGGCGTCTGTGACAGTTGTCCGCAAACCAAAGGTACAGAACAGTGGTACCAGACGAGATGCTTCAGGAAAGGCATGCATTTCCTGAAGTGTCTCTTGGGATCCCCTGGTACTGTCTGAGTACCCCTTGTTTTGCAGAGAACCTGTCATGGCGGGTCATCAGCTTGGAGTTCACACAGGAGGTCCCGTGGAACTGGCTTCAGTATAGGCTTTAACGTCGGTCGTTCCTGTCGAGGATGTCTAAATTTCGCCCCTGATTCGTGGCTGATTCGCGATTCGTGTTACAAATCGGGGTCTCTCTTCCACACGGATCTTTCAACAACGCCACTGCATGCCTTTAGTTTTGTTAGTGACTGGATGGTGTGTTGGATTAGTTAAATAAGTGGGGAGCAGAGGAAGGGGCAGGGGGTACTAAAGAAGCCTGGCTAGAGAAATACGTACATATAGATGTATATGTACATATTTTGTCTCTGGTGTAACCATTGCCATTCATTCTGCGCATTATTCCCTGTTCTGGTGATTCATCAGTCAGGGTGATGGTTCCCGGGAATCAGAGTTGCTGGCTGCCTTCTGTTGTGTTCCATAGATGGATGCAATTGAAGGAGTTGCTGTGCATCCTGGGACCAGTGTGCAGGGGATGTTTATCTTTTTATGACATGACTGTGTCAGGCAATAGAGTTGGAGGTATCCATGGATCGGTCATCGGCCAGCTGGGGGTCAGATTGTTCATGTGTCTGGGAAAGGTGGTCATTTGAACAAGAAGTGTTTTACTGCTCTTGTTCTCGCCCTAGATTCCCAGGCCAGCCCAGGTGAAACTGGCTCAGGCTAGGTGGCCAAGGCAAGGCTGAACCTTCCAAGCTCTACCCTACCCTACCCTACCCCATAGCCAGCGCCCAGGCCTAGGCCAGCTTAGGCCCCAGGCCAGCCCCCTGGCCAGATTGACCCCCCCGACCCTCACTGACCTTCTCTGACCCTACCCTATCCCACGCCAAACTGGCCCAGGTCAACACCACTCTACCACGACACCACCCCACCACACACCACCACCACCACCACCACCACTACCACCACACACAACACTACACACCACCACCACCACACACCACCACACCACACCACCACAACCCACCACAACACCACCACCACCCCACCACCCACCACCACCACCACCACCACCACCACACCACCATACCACACACACACCACCACACACCAACACACACCACACCACAACCACCACAACAACACCACACACCAACACCACACCACAACACACACCACACCACAACCCCCACACAACCACCACAGCACCATCAACACACACCACCACCACACCACCACCACCACTACCACCATCCCACTACCATTACCACCACACCCTCCACCACCACACACTAACACGACAATCACACCTCACCACCACCACCACACAAACACCCCTCCCAGGAATCATCGCCTTCTCTCTCCTTGGTTGGGTGCTTCCTTCATCGCCAGGGTTCCATGTAGTATAGTTTTCTATTCTCTCTAGGGTTTAATGTCCTCTTTGTGTCTTCAAATTTTCCAGAGTTTGGTGTACTTTTCTTTCCCAGGACTTGGTGACTTCTTTTCTAGGTTTTAGTGTTTTCTTTCCCAGGGTGTAATGCCTGTGTCATTCCTAGTTACAGTCTTCTTTCGTATGATTGCCATGGTGTTTGTTTCCTATGGCAGTTTTCTGTTGAACAAGGATACAAAACACAGTAGGCACCCGAGTGGATGGTTCAGGAAAGTATTAAACGACCCCTCCAGTGATGTCGCAGGCCTCATGTTTCAGGGATCTGGAACGTGGACGCATGTTTTCAGATCTTTAGGGTTTTGTTTTGCTGAGGAAGTCTTTGATCCTGTTCCAGAAATATTTCCTTTGTACAATCCTTGTTCCTTCTTGTCTGAGTAGTCCGCATTCCACAGAAAGACTAACATGGCATTGAGGAGTCTGCATGCAGATCCTTTTATTAGGACACAGCAGCTTTCTTCCACAGGAAGTAATGCAGAAGGAGGGTAGCTTTTGCTCCCTCCATGATGAAATAAATACACATGTATTTATTTCTTCATGGGGGAGCAACAGTAACCTTACTTGTTTAGTACTTACTGTTCACTGCTCTCTGGCTCATTTAAGGTCCCCCGTTTCTTCCACAGAATTTACGGTCCTGTTTCTATCCTTGGTTAAGTGTTGTCTCATATGGCTTAGTGTTCTCCTTTCATTGGGTTTAGCTTTCCTTCTCCTTCATCTACTTTCATACAGTATTTAATATTCTTTCATACAATTGAATGTCCCTTTCCAGACGTTTTTTCACAGGGGGTAGACTTGAGTTTTTCATCAGGGTAGAATTGAGTCCTTTCATTAAAGGTTTAGGGTCCTCTTTTTTCACAGGGCCTAGTGTTCTTTTCTTTCATAGGGGCTTGTGTTCTCTCCTTTCATAGGGGTTAGAGTCCTCTTCTTTCAAATGGGCTAGTGTTCTTTCCTTTCATTGAGGCTAGTGTTCTCTCCTTTCATAGGAGTTAACGTCCTCTTCTTTCACAGGGGTTGTGTTGTCTCCTCCTTTATGGGGTTAGCGTCCTCGTTTTTCACAAGGGTTAGTGTCTCTTCTCCTTTTTAGGGGTTTTCATGCATAGTGTTCCTCCTTTCTTAGGGGCTAGTGTTCTCTCCTTTCACATGGGCTAGTGTTTCTCTCTCCTTTCACATGGGCTAGTGTTCTCTCCTTTCACATGGGCTAGTGTTCTCCTTCCTTTCACATGGGGCTAGTGTTCTCTCCTTTCACATGGGCTAGTGTTCTCTCCTTTCACATGGACTAGTGTTCTCTCCTTTCACATAGGCTAGTGTTCTCTCTCTCCTTTCACATGGGCAAGTGTTCTCTCCTCTCATAGGATTTAGCATCCTCTTCTTTCATAGGGCTAATGTTCTCTCCTTTTTGGAGAGTTAGCGTCTTCTTCTACAGGAGCTAGAGTTCTCTCCTTTCATAGGGGTTAGAGTCCTCTTCTTTCACAGGGACTGCTGTTCTCTCTAAAGGGTTAGAGTCTCTCTTCTTTCAGGGCTAGTGTTCTCTCTCATTGACAGGTGTTAGAGTCCTCTTCTTTCACAGGGGCTAGTGTTCTCTTGTTCTTCCCTTTTATAGGGGTCAGCGACCTGTTCTGTCACAGGAGCTAGTGTTCTCTCCTCTTATTGGGGCTAGTGTTCATTCCTTTCATAGGGGTTGGAGTCTTCTTTCACAGGAGCTAGTGTTCACTCCTTTCATAGGGGTTAGCGTCCTCTTCTTTCACAGGGGCTAGTGTTATATCCTTTCATACGGGCTAACGTCGTCTTTTTTTTCACATGGGCTCATGTTTTCTCCTTTCATAGATTCAGTGTACTGTTCATTCTAGGTGTGTACTACCTCTTTTAAGTTTATGCTCTTTCTTTCGTATGGTTTTTATGTCCGATCTTGCTTTTTAATGACCCTTTGTGTCGTGTGTTCTTTCATATGGACTATTGTCTTTCATTGATGTTTTCTGTCATTTCTTTTCCATGGTCTGTTGTCCTTTCACAGGTAGAATACATTTCTTGCATACGGTTTTGTGTCGTCTTTGCATAGCGTCTAGAGCCTTTTTTCCGATGACTTAGTGTGTCACTTTTTGTCAAGTTCACTGGCACCCACATACTAGTTTGTGCTGAAGCACACTTGTGCATGCATTCTGTCTTTTTAGTTAATGAATAATTCATGTTCATTAGCGTTTTGTATGCTTATTATGGCTTTGTTGAAAATGTTAACTTAATATTTTACAAATATGTTATTTACGCGTGCGCACACACACACACACACACGCACACACACACACACACACACACACACACACACACAAACAGTGGATATGGGATATGAGGGAAGGGAAGGAGGGGAGGTGCAAGTGTTCGTCCTCTGTATTGCTCTTAGCTGTAGGGTTTAGTATGACCTTTCACAGAGTTCTACGTGCTTCTCTTCCAGTGGTCACCGTACTTTCATAGCTTTTGTATCTT
>JADBJO010011413.1:0-25192 GCA_016801955.1 Conus betulinus | reverse complement strand
TGCTACATCAACGGGGGAAAGGAGCTGCTTTATCAACGGACAACGGAGACCAGGCCATGTGAACGAACTCAGTGGATGTAGCTAACCACAAATGGGGGAGCATTGTTCCTGATTTTTTGCTTGTTCTCCAGTGTAGCTGTCCGTTTCTTTCATAGTTATGTGTGCTGTCATAGAGTGTAGTGTTTCCTTGTGTAGAGTTGTGTCGTCTTCTATCCCAGGATTCATTGTCGTCTTTCCCAGAGTTTAGTATCGCCTTCCTCACACAAGTCTACTGTCTTTTACAGGGGATATATATTCTACACTCACAAGTTTAAAATCTCCTTTCTGGGGTACTAGAATCTTCTTCGATCTCAGATGCTAGTCGTCGTATTCAGGGTTTATTGTTTTCTTGATTCACAGATGTTTATTTCCTTTCCTTCAGGAACTAATGTCCCATATTTTCCAAAGCTTATACTTGTCTTTTTTGAATTGGGGTGTACCTTTCCATTTTTCTAGTCTTCAGTGATTCTTTCTGTGCGTTTTCTTTTCCAGGACTTTGGGTTTTCTTTCTGAGAGTATTATGTCTTCTTCTTTCCTAGGATTTAGTGCCACGTTCTTTTCCAGGGTTTTTTGTCCTAAGATCACGAGTCTTTTTTTCCTGGGTTTAGTGCATCTTTCTTTTACCAGGATTTAGTGTTCTGTCCTTTCCCAGGTTCCATGCCTTCTTTCCCAGGCTTTATACCCACAACGTCCGCAGTACTTAGTGCCTTCTTTATTCCAAAGTGTTTAGTCTGTCTTCGTTTTAAGGATTCATTGCCCTCTTCTTTTCCCCACCACAACACAACACCCCCCCCCATTATACCCCGACCACAACACAGCACCCCCACCACATCTTCACCTCACCCTCACCACACCACCACACACCACATTACATCACTACCACACTTCCACTTCACCACAAAACACGACACACACCACACTGCAACACACACAATCACCACCACACAAAAACACACACACACCACCAAAACACACACACACCAAAAAAACAATGCACAATACAATGCACCACACACACACCTACACTCCAAAGCAAACAACCCCACACCCCCAACATCATCGTCATAAAACACTCCACCCCAACCCACACCACCAAAACATTACATTACATCACACCACACCAGAACACAATACACAACGACACACCACACCATACCAGGGGGTCGGAATAGCTCAGCAGTAGAGCGCCAGACTCGTAATCATGGTGATCCTGGGGTGGTTGAAATCTCCGCCGGACCGTTTCGGTCCAGGGGGATTTTTTCACTCGGAGTTGGCATTGGTTCTGACTCCATCTCCCTTACATCCTTTGAATGAGACTAAACCGAGGTTCCCAACAGTGGGGACTCTAATATTTTACACTAAGACCTGTTTGGCCGTGTGTGTTGAGGTCTGAACTGAAATATGCATGTCCAACGTTCAGACCTAGGGTGTTTTATTATCCAGCGCTTCGCGCTAGTGCTTGTACAGAGGTCTGTGGGAAGTCTTGAAAGGGTCCCCGGCAGTGGTTGCTTACTTTTGATGCGTGAAAAGTGTGGTTTTCATTTTGTCATTGCCACAGTTTCCACAGATCTGCAAATTCTGTCGCCTCAGTCTGTCATGGATCGTGGGGGTCTTCTGTAAGCAGGAACCACTGTGTACGGTGCCTTCTTTGACTACATCTGTCTGTGGGATACAGGAGTAGGTGTTGTCAGAGAAACTCCGACTCCCAGGTGGCTTGTCACCTCGGGTGGTTGGTTGTCAGGACAGGGAGTCTAATGCAGAATGGTGGATTGACTAGGATTTAGTAGCTTTGGGGGGGGGGGTAGGGGGGTTAGGGGAAGGCCCATTCCAGCGCATCATTTAGCTCCTGGCAAGACTGAAGATATGCAGGATACTCCGGTGTTGAACTTGTGTGTGGATAAGGAACTTTGGCGCGCGCATAGTCGGAGACATATACAGAGAAATATCTCTGGTGGAGTATTTAGATAACACGGTCTGAATGGATCGAACTGGCCTTACCGTGAGATCCATTTTACGGTGGCATCAGCTTGACTGGCTCCTGCGCGTGGAGCTTATCAGGGTGTAGGGATACTGGTGGTCAGAGCTGTAGTGCATAGAGAAGAGTGCCACTGGCCTTCCTGTGTGACACATGGCTGCTCTGGTTTGTGACAGTTGTCTGCGGACCAAAGGTACAGAGCAGTGGTACCAGACGAGATGCTTCAGGAAAGGCATGCATTTCTTGAATTGTCTCTTGGGATCCCCTGGTACTGTCTGAGTACCCCTTGTTTTGCAGAGAACGTGTCATGGCGGTCATATCAGCATGGAGTTCACACAGGAGGTCCCGTGGAACTGGCTTCAGTATAGGCTTTAACGTCGATCGTGTTCCTGTCGAGGATGTCTAAATTTCGCCCCTGATTCGTGGCTGATTCGCGATTCGTGTCACAAGTCGGATCTCTCTTCCATACGGATCTTTCAGCAACGCCACTGCATGCCTTTAGTTTTGTTAGTGACTGGATGGTGTGTTGGATTAGTTAAATAAGTGGGGAGCAGAGGAAGGGGCAGGGGGTACTAAAGAAGCCTGGCTAGAGAAATACGTACATATAGATGTATATGTACATATTTGTCTCTGGTGTAACCATTGCCATTCATCCTGCGCATTATTCCCTGTTCTGGTGATTCATCAGTCAGGGTGATGATTCCCGGGAATCAGAGTTGCTGGCTGCTTCTGTTGTGTTCCATAGATGGATACAGTTGAAGGAGTTGTTGTATCCTGCGACCAGTGTGCAGGGGATGTTTATCTTTTTATGACATGATTGTGAAGCAATAGAGTTGGAGGTATCCGTGGATCGGTCATCGGCCAGCTGGGGGTCAGATTGTTCATGTGTCTGGGAAAGGTGGTCATTTGAACAAGAAATGTTTTACTGCTCTTGTTCTCGCCCTAGATTCCCAGGCCAGCCCAGGCCAAACGGTCTCAGGCTAGGTGGCCAAGGCAAGGCTGACCCTCCTCGACCCCACCCTAACCTACCCTTCCCCCATGGCAGGGCCCAGGCCTAGGCCAGCGTAGGCCCAGACCAGCCAAGGCCAAATGGTCAAGGCCAGATTCACCCTCCCCTACCTTCACTGACCTTCCCTGACCCTACCCTATCCTAGACCAAACTGGCCCAGTCCACAACCACTCTACCACGACACCACCCAACCACACCACCACCACTACCACCACAACACCAACACCACAACTATCGCCATACCACTACCACAGCCATACCACAACCTCACAACTACCCCCACCACCACCACACCACATCACCACCATACCACCACAACACCACCATCACTAACACAATCACTGCAACACTATAAACACGACCACTACACCACCAAAACACCACCCAACACAACCACCACACACACCATAAACACGACCACCACACCACCACAACACCACCCCCTACACAACACACACCACCACAGCACCATCAACACGACCACCACACCACCACACCACTACCACCATTCCACCACCATTACAACCACACCCCTCCACCACCACACCACTACACCACAATCACACCTCCACCACCACTCTAACAACAACCCCCCCCCCCCTCCCCTGCCTGCAGTCATCGTCTTCTCTCCCTTGGGTGCTTTCTTCATCGCCAGGGTTCCATATAGTAATAGTTTTCTATTCTTTCTGGGGTTTAATGTCCTTTTTCCCAGTGTTTCTGTGTCTTCAAATTTTCCGGGATTTGGTGTGTTTTTCTTTCCCAGGACATGGCGACTTCTTCATTTCTAGGTTTTAGTGTTTTCTTTCCCAGGGTGCAATGCCTGTGTCCTTCCTAGCTTACAGTCCTCTTTCGTATGATTGCCATGGATGCTCTGGTTTCCTATGACAGTCTTCTGTTGAACAAAGATACAAAACAGTAGGCACCCAAGTGGATGGTTCAGGAAAGTATCACACGATCCCTTCAGTGATGTCGCAGGCCTCGTGTTTCAGGGATCTGGAACACGGACGCATGTTTTCAGATCTTTGGGATTTTGCTGCAGAGCTGCTGAGGAAGTCTTTGATCCTGATCCTGATCCAGAACTATTTCCTTTGTGCGCACCTAGTTACTCCTTGTCTGAGTAGTCCACATTCCACAGAAAGACTGACATGGCATTGAGGAGTCTGTATGCGGATCCTTTTATTAGGATTCAGCAACTTTCTTCCACATGAAGACATACACAAGGAGGTAGCTCTTGCTCCTCTCGTGATGAAATAAATACACATGTATCTATTTTTCATGGGGGAGCAAGATAACGTTACTTGTTTAGTACTTACTGTTCACTGCTCTCTGCCTCATTTAAGATACCCTTTCTACCACATAATTTACGGTCCTGTTTCTGTCCTTGGTTAAGTATCCTCTCGTATGGCTTAGAGTTCTCCTTTCATTGGGTTTAGCTTCCCTTCTCTTTCGTCTACTTTCATACAGTATTTAGTATTCTTTCATAGAAATGAATATCCTTTCAGAACGTTTTTTCGAATAGAATTGAATCCTTTCATAAAGGTTAGTTTCCTCTTCTTTCACAGAACTGGTGTTCTTTTCTTTCATAGGGGCTTGTGTTTTCTCCTTTCATAGCAGTTAGAGTCCTCTCCTTTCACAGGGGCTAGTGTCGTGTCCTATCATAGGGGTTAGCGCCCTCTTGTTTCACAAGGGTTGGTGTTCTCTCTCTTTTAGAGGGTTTTGCTTCCTATTCTCTTACAGAGGCTAGTGTTCTCTTGTACGTTCCTTTTATAGGGGTCAGCTTCCTCTTCTGTCACAGGAGCTAGTGTTCTCTCCTCTTCTTTGGGCTAGTGTTCATTCCTCTCATAGGGGTTGGAGTCTTCCTTCACAGGAGCTAGTATTCACTCCTTTCATATGGGCTAGCGTCCTTTTTTTCACATGGGCTCGTGTTTTGTCCTTTCATAGATTCAGTGTACTGTTCATTCTTGGTGTGTAGTGTCCCTTCTGTAAGTTTATGCTCTTCCTTTCGTATGAATTTTATCTACAATCTTGCTTTTTAATGACCCTTTTGAGTTGTGTTCTTTCACATGGACTATTGTCTTTTAAAGATGTTTGCCATCTCTTTTCCATGGTCTGTTGTCCTTTCACAGGTAGAATGCCTTTCTTGCATACAGTTTAGTGTCCTCTTTACAAAGGGCCTAGTGTCTTTTTTGTGATGACTTAGTGTGTCTCTTTCTATCGAATTCAATGTCCTTTTGTCCTCTGTATTGTTCTTAGCTCAAGGGTTTATTATTACCTTTTCACAGACTTCTATGTGTTTCTCTTATAGGGTTCACCATACTTTCATAGCTTTTGCATCCTCTTTCGCACGATTCAGTGCCTTTGTGATTATATGATGATTGGAACTATTCTTTCACAGAGATTAACATATTTTCTTTCTTACAGAATTACGTCGTCATACGTCGATTTCTCCTTTCTTAGGGTTTAATGCATCCTTTCTGGAATATAGTTGTTCATAGTTGTTAACGTCTTCTTTCTTGATGTTTAGTTAGAATTTTCTTCGTAAGTATTTCAACACAGCTTTTTTGTGGCAGGACCAAACAGGAAGTGGTGCCAGTCTGCCAGACGACCACCAGGATCGCAGACCAGATAGAAGGTGCGCCCCTACTAGTTAAAGTAGTTAATTGGAATGTCGTAATAGTAGCAGAACTTACATTTTCATTTTGTTCCCCAATAAGTAGGTACTTGGAACATCAGTCATACTGTTTCAACAATAAAGATTATTAAAAGGGTGTGTAACGGGTATTTATAACCATCTTGGCATTGATCGTTGTCCTTTTTTGTTCTCAGGGGTGTGCATCCCTGCAGTAAAGCACTCAGATTTTTTTTGTCTACATGGGTATTTAAAAATAATGTTTGGAATTTACCACAGATCTCAGCTCTCTCTAAATATTCTTTCGTTTGTGTGGAAGACGAAATTTCTTCGACAAAAATATCGTTTTAACTCTTCATATTTTAAAGCACGATATCCAGATTTCCGCAGAATAAAACAAGTATTTTTATAAGAATTTCACACATGTTTAAAATATTGTTCACATTTCAATGTTAAATCTCTCATGGCCCTTTTCTCTCATAAAGTTTGGTTTCCCCCTCACATCTTCGCCTCTGGCGTGTGTCAAGTTTTGAGAGTTGGTCAGGTCATGGGAACTGTCAGTGGATGGACATAGTAGCGATCTACCCCTAGAGGGATTCATAAAAATGGACGTATTCTTTGTTTTCTCTTTTTTGTTTTACTTGTTTGTGCTTTCGTTTGCTTGCTGTTTTGATTTAATTACTGGTGAATCAAAGATATATGGAACACCGATTCCACGTTTTTCACTACCAAGCACTTAAAACACCATACATGTTCACGTATTGGCTTTAACATGCACAGACATTTACAAATTTCTAGAAATCTCTGTACGTTTCATGACTGAACATTGAGAAATAAGCAACAGCACTGACAAAAAAAACTTTGTGAACATGTTGAATATGTGTATGTAGACCTGGTACGACCCAGTCTGGCAGTAGTATGATAAGGTCTGTTTTCATCACCTAAAAGGAGCTTGAACTGCACACCTGTTGTTTCCCTGCTAATATGTGTGATCTTGTTTTGAGACTACTTTTAGTAATTTGATGTAGAGCTTGTTTTCCTAGAAGGGTGGCTGGAGGGGTGTGTCATTTAACAGTGGTGTCAGTCTTCATTAGTCCTGTGAAGTCTTTCGGCAGAGCTGTGAAGAATAACAACAGCGTATCTTTACCTCCAAATCTGCAATTATATGATGAAAAAGAAATTTAAAGCAGCTGATTTGTTTTATCTGAGTCATTGCTGGTGTAAATGTCACTGATCAGGGCATTGACTCAGTATGTGTGTATTTAGGTATGAGCTGTATGCATGGATGTATGTGCAGTAATGTTCGTGTGTGTGTGTTCATATGTAAGTGTGTAAGTGTATAACCAGACACATACGTTTGAACATACACTTTTTAGCACAGCTCAGTTTGAAATGATTGAATATAGACGTTCGTACGTGCACATATAATACACTTGAACGCCCATTGGCTTTAACATGCACAAGGATACATAAATATGCATCCAAGCACATGCCCGCACTTACACTTACATGCCCTCACGCACATAGACGTGCATATGCATGCGCACGTGTGCGCATACACATACGCACACACGGACACACACACACACACACACACACACACACACACGCACACACACAGACAGACAGACATAAACACAAACGCGCACACACACACACACACACACACGCGCGCGCGCGCGCGCGCGCACGCATGGACACACACAAACATTGAAGACAACAGTAAGCTTTTACTCAATTCCCCATAATACATGGCGTGAAACAAAAATATAGTCGGATGAAAAAACACAAACTGAAAATGTTTCTTAAACTAAGTTAGTTTTGATGAATTGAATGAATCAGATTTGTTTGCAGATGAAATAAGATCGGAACTGAAGATACTGATTATGTGTTGACAGGGGCAAGAGACTGCTACATCAACGCGGGAAAGGAGCTGCTTTATCAACGGACAACGGAGACCAGGCCATATGAACGAACTCCGTGGATGCGGCTAACCACAAAATGGGGGGAGTATTGTACATTTTTGGCTCTTCTTCTCTCTCTCGTCTTTACACCTCTTCCAGTGTAGCTATCCCTTTCTTTTATAGTTATATGTTCTGTCATAGAGTTTAGTGTTTCCTTTGTGTAGAGTTGTGTCTTCTATCCCAGGATTCATTGTCTTCTTTCCCAGAGTTTAGTATCGCATTTCCTGGCATTTCCTACTGTCTTTTACAGGGGGTATATTTTCGACACTCACAAATTTAAAATCTCCTTTCTGCGGTACTACCCTCCGGGGGTTGCAACCTTGCCGTGGTCGGAGGGCTTGCGTGGTCCTGTGATCTCTTAGGCTTTGCTGGGGGGGCATCAATACTTGAAGATAGGCTAGTTTTTTAGAATGCTTCTAGGCCTGAAAAGTTGAAGATGCTGTCTGGCCTAAGCGCAACGTGGTAAGGAGTTGATGCCCCTGGTAGGGCTTCCCATGTCAGACAGGCTAAGGGTGAGGATCCTGACTAATAGTAACCCGCCTTTCTCCTTTTCTTGTTTTCTGCCTTTCTTGTTTGGCTCTTTTCTGTCTTCGTCTCCCCTTCAAGTCTTCTTTCCCACACTCCTTTTCTCTCTGTGGTCTTCTTGAGATCCGCCGCGTTTGCCGTGCGGTGCGACCTGTGACGGAGGGGGATGAGATCCTGGTGATTGAGAGGGCCAGCGCCCTCAACACATTACTTTGGCTCGGACCTCTCCTAGACAGGAGGCACACATGGGCCTGTGTGTGTCAACCGGCTTCCCCTGCATGGGGTTAGGTCAAAACGGGCAGCCCCCAGCTGGCCAAGGTAACCCCTGCAGTGCTCAGTTCTCTGTTCCCGGGAGCTGGGCATAATCGGGGGGGATAGGGTAAGTTGGCGCTGCTTTGTTGTATATCCCTCCTGAAACCTGGAAGGGGTCCAAGACAAGAGTTTCTTGGCCCTGGCCCCTAAGTTGGACTCGATGGTGGTGGGTAGGGGAGGGACGAATTCCTAAATCATATACCATGGCCTCAATATCTAAACTCCCTTCCAAAAGGAGAAAGAGAGACAAAGTGAGATGTGATGGTGATCATGATTCTGACTCGGAATCAGAAATCCGAACAGAGTCTGGATCGTGGCCTTCGTGGTTGGTGGTGGTGGAGGGCGCTGATGAAGACAAACCTTTGTCTGCACTCAGCCCCTTTGCAATCCAGAAAGGTTTCAGTTGTCTGTCAGGAAACCTAAAATCAATCAAACGTCTGAGAAATGGGTCATTTCTGGTGGAATGTGGTACAAAATGTCAATCAGATCGGCTCCTGAAATCTACAACTCTTGTTGACCGAAAAATCAAAGTGTCGCCTCACAAGAACCTAAATTCTTCAAAGGGAGTCATTCGCTGCCCAGACTTGAAAGGAGTATCGGAGGATGAGATAAGGTTCGAACTGAAATCCCAGGGAGTCATGGATGTGCGAAGAGTCACAATTCGCAAGGGTTCTGAAAGAGTGCCAACAAATACCCTCTTTCTGACCTTCTGCACCCCTTCGCTGCCACAGTCTATCAAGGTGGGCTATTTGAACGTCAAGGTTAGCCTGTATGTTCCATCCCCGATGCGTTGTTTCCGGTGCCAGAAGTTTGGCCATGTGCGGGATCGATGCTCTGGGGAGGAGATTTGTGGCGTCTGCTGCCAACCGAGCCACGAGATGCCGTGCGTTCATCCGGCGCGTTGTGCAAACTGCGGAGGCGGCCACCCATCCTCCTCTCGAGAGTGTCCGGTTTGGCGCCAGGAAAGTAGTATCCAAAGGGTGAAAACGGAAAGAAAGATTCCATTCCACGAGGCAAAAAGGTTGGTTCTGGGCAGTCCGCAGCATCCGAACAAGTCCTACTCTCAGGTTGTGAAACAAGTTTCTACAGTATCTGTCTCCTGTCAGACAGACACCTTTAGTTTTTCCAAGACTCTGCAATCGAAACCATCTGCCCCCAGCGGAGGCAAGAAATCCGCTACCCCTGTGATAAACTCCCATGGTGGTGGCGTAAAACCTGCTGCCTCCCATTCTGCCCAGCAGACACAGGTTGGGAGACTCTCTGCTTCGACAGCTCCCCTTCCCCCAAAAAACCCCCTGTTCCTCCCAAGGGCACTCGCGGCCCCAAGCGGTGCCTCATCAAGGCACGATCCCAGGGAAGCCCTCTGGTGTAGAGGTCATTGAGGTGGATTGCCCATCATCTGCCTCTGGAGTTTTTCCAAAAAACGAAAAAAAAGTCCAGAGAAAAGACATTCAAGTTTGGAAACACGCAATCCATATTCTCCTTTGCAGTCGGATGATGATGAGACAGTAATGGACTGAGAAGTCTGTTGCCATCTCTCCATCCTCATGGATTCAATATCTCACTGGAACATTCGAGGTTTGATTCTAATTTTGAAGAGCTGCAGCTCCTCTGTCAACATTTAAAACCTGCTGTCTTAGCTCTTCAAGAGACTCTGATACGCTCTGACAAGTCTTTCTCTTTATCGGGTTTTAATGTTCTTTCTAAACCAGCACAGCCTTCTGCAGTTGGAGTGACGGGTGGTGTGTCGTTGCTTATCCACAAAATCTCTTCTGTTTAGCCCTGTCTACCTCTGTTCTCCCCTCCAAGCTTTAGCTGCCAGAGTCTCTCTGCATAAAACGGTCACTATTTGTTGTCTATATCTGCCTCCTTCTGTATCCATCAGTCGACAAGAACTGGTCAGCCTGATTGAGGAGCTTCCACGACCTTTTTGCTGTTGGGCGATTTCAATAGGCACATCCTCTTTGGGGTAGCGTTGATACTTCGTCTAGAGGTCTCCTTCTGGAAAACGTCTTCTCAGAGCTTGACCTGTGTTGTCTTAATGATGGATCTCCAACCTTCCTCCACTCTGCTACTGGTGCTCTCTCATGTTTGGATCTGTCAGTGTGCGACCCCTCGCTGGTCCTGGACTATGAGTGGTCGGCACTTGACGATCTGCATGGGAGTGACCATTTTCCAATTGTTCTAAAATCCAAAATAACTGAAAGCCGCACTGTTCCAGAACATCTGAATTTCAACAAGGCGAACTGGGATCTTTTTGCAAGAACTGTCCGTGGGGAACTCACAGAGGAAGTTCTACAAAGTCCGGATCCCGCAGAAACGGTTTCCAATATCCTCATAAAATGCGCCAAGGCCTCCATTCCAACTTCCTCAAACAAACCCCAAATGTCAAAGACACCCTGGTTTAATTTTGACTGCCAACAAATTTCAAAAGTACGTAAACGGGCTCAGCGTCAGGTCTACCAACGACCCTCTGGTCCTAACGCCCGAGCCCATCAGAAACTCCGTGCTAAATCGAGACATACTTTCAAAATCAGTAAACGTCGGTCTTGGAGAAACTTCTGCTCCGGACTGACATCTAAAACTTCAAAGAAAAAAGTTTGGAACATCATCAGAAAAATCAAAGGGAAGAACACCAACCCCTCCATTCATCACCTGAAACTTGCCGATGCTTTGATCACTGACAAACAAGCTGTTGCCAATCTCTGTTGGCCTCCACCATCCAGCAGAACTCCTCATCTTTAAATAAATCTGCAGCCTTTTTAAGAAAGAAGCAAATTAGAGAGAAGTCTTCATACAATTTCACATCAGACAACTCTGAAGCTTACAATCTGCCTTTCTCGATCAGCGAACTAAAATCAGCTTTGCAAACCTGCAATGACTCTGCCCCTGGTCTGGATGACATTCATTATCAGGTTTGAAACACCTTCCAGAAAGCTGTCTCCAGACCCTTCTCAAAGTCTATAACCATATCTGGACCACAGGGTGCTTCCCGCCCTCCTGGCGGAAAGCCCTGATCATTCCAATCCCCAAAACCTGGAAAGGACCCTACCAACCCATCAAACTATCGCCAAATAGCTCTGACCAGCTGCCTGTGTAAGCTGATGGAAAAGATGGTCAACTCCCGTCTGATGTGGAAGCTGGAAACCGACGGCCTTTTGGCCAGTGAACAGTGCGGGTTCCGCAAGTACCACTCAACAGTTGACCATTTAATCCGTCTAGAAACCACCATCCGCAACGCCTTTGTCAACAAGCAGCATGTGGTCGCTATCTTTTTCGACCTAGAAAAGGCGTATGACACCACGTGGAAATCAGGGATCCTTATGGATTTGCATAAACTTGGTTTTCGTGGCTATCTGCCTATGTTTATCGAAAACTTTCTGGCTGATCGACAGTTCCAGGTGCGTGTTGGCACTACACTCTCGGACATCCATGGGCAGGAGTTGGGTGTACCTCAGGGGAGCATCCTTTTCTCCTGCCCTTTTCAGCATCAAGATCAATGACATTGTGAAATCGGTAAGCCAGGGCTCTGAGTCTTCTTTGTTCGTTGACGACTTCGCGCTGTACGCAGTTGGAGCTTCTTACGCCAGCGTACAGCGGCGACTCCAACTTTGTGTCAACAGGATTCAACAGTGGGCCGAGGAAAAAAACGGGTTTACCTTTTCACGTACAAAAACCCAGTCAATCCATTTTCACAATTTTCGTCAATTTTTTGCTGATCCTGAAATTCTTCTGGATAAGACCACCATTCCAGCTGTTAAGGAAGCTAAATTTCTGGGGGTTATTTTTGATAAAAAACTGAACTTTCTCAGCCATATTAAAAACCTCAAAACTTCTTGCCAGAAAGCTCTGAATATTCTGCGGGTCGTAGCACACACTGACTGGGGCGCTGATAAGAAAACTTTGCTGCACCTCTACAGAGCCCTGGTCCGTTCCAAACTGACTATGGTTGTGCTGTGTATGGCTCTGCAAGACCGTCTTACCTCAAACTCTTAGACCCTATCCACCATCAAGGGCTTCGTCTATGTCGTGGAGCATTCCGCACCACCCCTGTGTACAGCCTGTACGCAGAGGCAGGTGAACCCTCACTGTCCAACCGCAGGTTGAAACTATCTTTGAACTACTATATCAGACTGTTCTCTGAACCAGAAAACCCTGCCTATGACTGTGTCTTTGACCCTCAGTTCCAAAACAAATTCGAAAACAACCCTACCTGTATTCCGTCGTTTGGCCTTCGTATGCAGCCTCACGCACGGAATGCAGGTCTAGACCTAGGAGTTGTGTCTGATTTTTCCAAGTTTCCAGATGAGCCTCCATGGACCTTTTTCACACCAGACATTCGTTTTGATCTTGCAGCTTTTCGCAAAGAGTCCACCAGCTCTCTGGCATACAAGGCTTTGTATGCTGAGCTGAGTTCAAAACTCCCATCCTATCAGAAAATTTTCACTGACGGTTCCAAGTCTGAAGATGGAGTGGCCTGTGCAGCCTACTGCCCTGGTGCTCCTTCTCAAATACTGTTAGAACATATTCCTTCGGACGCTTCTGCCTACTCTGCTGAACTTACAGCTCTGGTTCTGGCACTAAGAATAATCTCACGGTCTCCAAAGAGGGACTTTCTGGTTTTGTCGGATTCGCTGTCGGCTTTGGAGGCCATATCTGGCCGCAACCTTCAGCACCCCGAACTTTTACACTTTTTTGACCTTTTTACCAAGTTGACAGCGGAGGGTTACAACATTCTTCTGGCTTGGGTTCCTGGTCATGTCGGCATTGGAGGGAACGAAATGGTGGATCGTTTGGCCAAGAATGCCACAAGAGAGAAACTGTCAAACACACCTATCCCCTGCTCGGATCTGAAACCCAAAATTAACGATTATGTAAAAGACCTCTGGCAGGAGAATTGGAATACACAGATGGATAACAAACTCTTTCAGATCCGTCCAAACCTAAAGGAGTTCCTCTCATCTTCGTCTGGTGGTCGTAAAGAAGAAACAGTTCTGTGCCGGCTGCACACCGGCCATTCGTATTTTACCCATTCCTACCTTTTAAAGAATGAAGAAGCTCTTGGTGCATTCCATGTCATGTGCCACTCACAATGAAACATATTCTTTTAGAGTGTTGGGATTTGCACGATGTGAGACACAAACATTTTTACAGCAGATTCCATGAAAACCTTGTTCAGAGATGTTCCGCCCGACGCGATCTTTGAGTTCTTGAAAGAGGTTAACATTTTTCATCGGATCTGAGATTTTACAGTGGAAAGATTTTTAACAAAGTTTTGGATGAGATTTTAGACGATGTCTTTTAAAGAATTGTGTGGATGAATGACCTTTGAGTTGATTTTAACGTGGTGACAGCCCTGATATGGCCCTTTGCGGTCGGCTGGGCTATAAGCAACATTATCTTATCTTCTGCGATACTAGGATCTTCTTCGTTCTCAGATGCTAGTCTTCTTAATTCACAGATGTTTATGTCCTTTTCTTCAGGAACTAGTGTCCCATATTTTCTACAGCTGATGCTCGTCTTTTTTGTAATTGGGGTGTACCTTTCCTTACTTTCTAGTCTTCAGTGATTCTTTCCATGCGCTTCTTTTCCAGGATTTTGGGTCTTCTTTCTCAGAGTATTATGTCTTCTTCTTTCCTAGGATTTAGTGCCACGTTCTTTCCCAGGGTTCTTCTGTCCTAAGATCACGTGTCTTTTTTCCTGGGTTTAGTGCATTTTTCTTTACCAGGATTTAGTGTCCTGTCCTTTCCCAGGATCCATGCCTTCTTTCCCAGGCTTTATGCCCACAACGTCCGCAGTACTTAGTGTGCCTATGTATTCCATAGTGTTTAGTCTGTCTTCGTTTTAAGGATTCCCTTTTCTTTTTACATGCCCTTTTCTTTTCCCCACCACAATACAACCCACCTCCATTATACCCAACCACAACACAGCATCCCACACACACCCTCACCACACCCTCACCACACCACAACACACCACAACACATCACTACACACACTTCCACTACACTACAAAACACGCCACACACCACACTACAACACCCAACATCACCACACAACACACACCACACCACACAACACAATGCACAACACAATGCACACCACACACACAGCACACCACTCCACAGCACACAACCCCACATCACACAACCCCACACCCCCCAACACACCACATCCTCATAAAAACATTCCACGACACCCCACACCACTAAAGCATCACATTACACCACACCACACACCAGAACACAACACACAACCATACACCACACCATACCAGGGGGTCGGAATAGCTCAGCGGTAGAGCGCCAGACTCGTAATCTTGGTGATCCAGGGGTGATTGAAATGTCCGCCGGGCCGTTTCGGTCCAGGTGGAATTTTCACTCGGGAGTTGGCATTGGTTCTGACTCCATCTCCCTTACAGTCCTTTGAATGAGATTAAACCGGGGTTCACAGGAGTGGGGACTCTGGTATTTTACACCAAGGCCTGTTTGGCCATGTGTGTTGAGGTCTGAACTGGAATATGTGTGTCCAACGTTCGGACCTAGGGTGTTCTATTCTCCAGCACTCGCACTAGTGTTTGCACTTAGGTCTGTGGGAATTCTTGAAGAGGCTCTCTGGCAGTGGTTGCTTTCTTTTGATGCGTGAAGAGTGTGGTTTTCGTTTTGTCATTGCCACGTTTTGCGCAGATCTGCAAATTCTGTCGCCTCACAGTCTGTCATGGATCGGTGGGGGTCTTCTGTAACCAGGCACCACATTGTATGGTGCCTTCTTTGACTACATCTGTCTGTGGAATACAGCAGAAGGTGTTCAGAAACTTCGATTCTCCAGTGGCTTGTCACCTTGTGTGGTGGGTTGTCAGGACAGGGATTCTAGCGCATAATGGTGGCTTTGGCTAGGATTTAGTGGCTTTGGGGGTGGGGGGAGGTAGGGGTTAGGGAGACGCCCGTTCCAGCGCATCATTTAGATCCTGGCAAGACTGAAGATATACAGGATGCTGCGGTGTTGAACTTCTGTGTGGATAAGAAACTTTGCGCCGCGTAGTAGGAGACATATACAGAGAAATATCTCTGGCGGAGTATTTAGGTAACACGGGTCTGAATGGATCGAAATGGCCTTAGCTTGAGATCCATTTTGCGGTGGCATCAGCGTGGCCGGCTCCTGTGCTTTGGAGCTATCAGGGTGTGGGGACCCTGGAGGTGTCAGAGCTGTAGTACATACAGCAGAGTGCCACTGGCCTTCCTGTGTGACACACGGCTGCTCTGGCGTCTGTGACAGTTGTCCGCAAACCAAAGGTACAGAACAGTGGTACCAGACGAGATGCTTCAGGAAAGGCATGCATTTCTTGAAGTGTCTCTTGGGATCCCCTGGTACTGTCTGAGTACCCCTTGTTTTGCAGAGAACCTGTCATGGCGGTCATATCAGCATGGAGTTCACACAGGAGGTCCCTGGAAACTGGCTTCAGTATAGGCTTTAACGTCGGTCGTGTCGTGTTTGCTGCCGAGGATATCTGATTCGTGGCTGATTCGCGATTCGTGTTACAAATCGGGTCTCTCTTCGACACGGATCTTTCAGCAACGCCACTGCATGCCTTTAGTTTTGTTAGTGACCGGATGTTGTGTTGGATTAGTTAAATAAGTGGGGAGCAGAGGAAGGGGCAGGGGGTACTAAAGAAGCCTGGCTAGAGAAATACGTACATATAGATGTATATGTACATATTTGTCTCTGATGTAACCATTGCCATTCATTCTGCCCATTATTTCCTGTTCTGGTGATTCATCATTCAGGGTGATGGTTCCCAGGAATCAGAGTTGCTGGCTGCCTGCCTTCCGTTGTGTTCCATAGATGGATGCAATTGAAGGAGTTGCTGTGGATCCTGGAACCAGTGTGCAGGGGATGTTTATCTTTTTATGACATGACTGTCAGGCAATAGAGTTGGAGGTATCCATAGATCGGTCATCGGCCAGCTGGGGGTCAGATTGTTCATATGTCTGGGAAAGGTGGTCATTTGAACAAGAAGTGTTTTACTGCTCTTGTTCTCGCCCTAGATTCCCAGGCCAGCCCAGGTGAAACTGGCTCAGGCTAGGTGGCCAAGGCAAGGCTGAACCTTCCAAGCTCTACCTTACCCTATCCTACCCCATAGCCAGCGCCCAGGCCTAGGCCAGCTTAGTCCCAGGCCAGCCCCTGCCAGATTGACCCTACCGACCCTCACTGACCTTCTCTGACCCTACCCTATCCCACGCCAAACTGGCCCAGGTCAACACCACTCTACCACGACGACACCACCCTACCACCACACCACACCACCCCACTACCATCACAACACCAACACTACAACCACCACCATACCACTACCACAACCACACCACACAACCTCACCACAACCCCACCATCACCTCAGCACCACCACCTCAGCACCACCACATCACACACCCATACCACCACACCACTAACACAACCACCACACAACACCATAAACATGACCACCAAACCACCACAACACAACACACAACAACCCCCAGCACAACCACCACAGCACCATCAACACGACCACCACACCGCCACCACTACCACCATCCCACTACCATTACCACCACACCCTCCACCACCACACCACTAACACGACAATCACACCTCCACCCACCACACAAACACCCCTCCCAGGAATCATCGCCTTCTCTCCCTTGGTTGGGTGCTTCCTTCATCGCCAGGGTTCCATGTAGTATAGTTTTCTATTCCCTCTAGGGTTTAATGTCCTCTTTGTGTCTTCAAATTTTCCAGAGTTTGGTGTACTTTTCTTTCCCAGGACTTGGTGACTTCTTTTCTAGGTTTTAGTGTTTTCTTTCCCAGGGTGTAATGCTTGTGTCATTCCTAGTTACAGTCTTCTTTCGTATGATTGCCATGGATGTTCTTGTTTCCTATGGCAGTCTTCTGTTGAACAAGGATACAAAACAGTAGGCACCCGAGTGGATGGTTCAGGAAAGTATTAAACGACCCCTCCAGTGATGTCGCAGGCCTCATGTTTCAGGGATCTGGAACGTGGACGCATGTTTTCAGATCTTTAGGGTTTTGCTGAGGAAGTCTTTGATACTGTTCCAGAAATATTTCCTTTGTACAATCCTTGTTCCTTCTTGTCTGAGTAGTCTGCATTCCACAGAAAGACTAACATGGCATTGAGGAGTCTGCATGCAGATCCTTTTATTAGGACACAGCAGCTTTCTTCCACAGGAAGTAATGCAGAAGGAGGGTAGCTTTTGCTCCCTCCATGATGAAATAAATACACATGTATGTATTTCTTCATGAGGGAGCAACAGTAACCTTACTTATTTAGTACTTACTGTTCACTGCTCTCTGGCTCATTTAAGGTCCCGTTTCTTCCACAGAATTTACGGTCCTGTTTCTATCCTTGGTTAAGTGTTGTCTCATATGGCTTAGTGTTCTCCTTTCATTGGGTTTAGCTTTCTTCTCCTTCATCTACTTTCATACAGTATTTAATATTCTTTCATACAATTGAATGTCCTTCCAGAACGTTTTTCACAGGGGGTAGACTTGAGTCCTTCCATAAAGGTTAGGGTCCTCTTCTTTCACAGGGCCTAGTGTTCTTTTCTTTCATAGGGGCTTGTGTTCTCTCCTTTCATAGGGGTTAGAGTCCTCTTCTTTCAAATGGGCTAGTGTTCTTTCCTTTCATTGAGGCTAGTGTTCTCTCTCCTTCCATAGGAGTTAACGTCCTCTTCTTTCACAGGGGTTGTGTTGCCTCCTGTTATTGGGGTTAGCGTCCTCGTTTTTCACAAGGGTTAGTGGTCTCTCCTTTTATAGGGTTTTGCATCCCCTTCATTCACAGGGGCTAGTGTTCTCTCCTTTCACATGGGCTAGTGTTCTCTCCTTTCACATGGGCTAGTGTTCTCTCCTTTCACATGGGCTAATGTTCTCTCCTTTCACATGGGCTAGTGTTCTCTCCTTTCACATGGGCAAGTGTTCTCTCCTTTCACATGGGCTAGTGTTCTCTCCTTTCACATGGACTAGTGTTCTCTCCTTTCACATAGGCTAGTGTTCTCTCTTTCACATGGGCAAGTGTTCTCTCCTCTCATAGGATTTAGCATCCTCTTCTTTCATAGGGCTAATGTTCTCTCCTTTTTGGAGAGTTAGCGTCTTCTTCTACAGGAGCTAGAGTTCTCTCCTTTCATAGGGGTAGAGTCCTCTTCTTTCACAGGGACTGCTGTTCTCTCTAAAGGGTTAGAGCCCTCTTCTTTCATAGGGCTAGTGTTCTCTCTCATTTGACAGGTGTTAGAGTCCTCTTCTTTCACAGGGGCTAGTGTTCTCTTGTTCTTTCCTTTTATATGGGTCAGCGACCTGTTCTGTCACAGGAGCTAGTGTTCTCTCCTCTTATTGGGGCTAGTGTTCACTCCTTTCATAGGGGTTAGCGTCCTCTTCTTTCACAGGGGCTAGTGTTATATCCTTTCATACGGGCTAACGTCGTCCTTTTTTCACATGGGCTCATGTTTTCTCCTTTCATAGATTCAGTGTACTGTTCATTCTAGGTGTGTACTATCCTCTTCTTTAAGTTTATGCTCTTTCTTTCGTGTGGTTTTTATGTCCGATCTTGCTTTTTAATGACCCTTTGTGTCGTGTTCTTTCATATGGACTATTGTCTTTCATTGATGTTTCTGTCATTTTCTTTTCCATGGTCTGTTGTCCTTTCACAGGTAGAATACATTTCTTGCATACGGTTTTGTGTCGTCTTTGCATAGCGTCTAGAGCCTTNCCTTTCATAGATTCAGTGTACTGTTCATTCTAGGTGTGTACTATCCTCTTCTTAAGTTTATGCTCTTTCTTTCGTATGGTTTTTTATGTCCGATCTTGCTTTTTAATGACCCTTGTGTGTCGTGTTCTTTCATATGGACTATTGTCTTTCATTGATGTTTCTGTCATTTTTCTTTTCCATGGTCTGTTTGTCCTTTCACAGGTAGAATACATTTCTTGCATACGGTTTTGTGTCGTCTTTGCATAGCGTCTAGAGCCTTTTTTTTTCCGATGACTTAGTGTGTCACTTTTTGTCAAGTTCACTGGCACCCACATACTAGTTTGTGCTGAAGCACACTTGTGCATGTTCTGTCGTTTTAGTTAATGAATAATTCATGTTCATTAGCGTTTTGTAATGCTTATTATGGCTTTGTTGAAAATGTTAACTTTATATTTTACAAATATTGTTATTTACACACAACGCGTGCGCACGCACACACACACACACACACACACACACACACACACACACACACACACACACACACACACAACAGAGGATATGGGATATGAGGGAAGGGAAGGAGGGGAGGTGCAAGTGTTCGTCCTCTGTATTGCTCTTAGCTGTAGGGTTTAGTATGACCTTTTCACAGAGTTCTACGTGCTTCTCTTCCAGTGGTCACCGTACTTTCATAGCTTTTGTATCTTCTTTCGTATGATTCAGTGCCTTTGTGATTATAAGATTGGAACTATTCTTTCACAGTTTAACATAGTCTTCTTTCTTACAGAATTATGTCGTCGTACGTTGACTTATTCTTTCTTAGGGTTAATGCATCCTTTTCTGGAATATAGTTCTTCATAGGTGTAAATGTCTTCTTTGTTGGTGTTTAGTTAGAATTTTCTTCGTAGGTATTGCAGCACAGTTTTTTTTTTTTTTTTTTTGTGGCAGAACCAAACAGGAAGCGGTGCCAGTCTGCCAGACGATCCAGGATCGCAGACCAGAGAGAGGTGCCCCACTTCTTGTTAAAGTAGTAAATTCGAATATCGTAGTGGTAGCAGAACTGTTACATTCTCATTTTGTTTCCCCAAATAAGTATGTACTTGGAACATCAGTCATACTGTTTTGACAATAAAGATTGTGTTAAAGGGTGTGTAACGGGTATTCATATTATAACCATCATGGCATTGATCGCTGTCCTTTTTTGTGTTCTCAGGGGTGTGCATCCCTACAGTGAAGCTGTCAGATTTTTTGTTTTAAAAGGGTTTTCAGAAATAATGTTAGAATTTACCACACATCCCAGCTTTCACTAGCTGTTCTTTTGTTTGTGGGGTAGACGAAATTACTTCGACCAAAATATCATTTTAACTGTCCATGTTTTAAAGCAAGGTATTCGAATTTCCGCAGAATAATACAAAATGTTTTTATATGAATTTTACGGATGTTCTAAATATTGTTCACATTTCGATGTTAAACTCAGATGGCTCTTTTCTCATAACGTTTGGTTTCCCCTTCACGTCTTGCTACTGTCATGTGCAAAAGTCTTAAGAGTTGGTCAGGTCATGGGAACTGTCAGTGGACGGACATAGTAGCGATCTCTCCCCTTAGAGGGATTTCAGAAATTGACCTATTCTTTGTTTTTTTTCTTCTCTTTTTTGCTTGTTTTTGTTTTGTTTTGCTTTAATTACTGGTGGAACAACGATATATGGAACACTGATTCCACGCTTCTCACTATCAAGCCCCTCAAAACCACCATACATGTCCATGTGTGCAAGCACGCACATACAAACACTGTGATGCACATTCACGCTCGCACATACACATACACACGCGCGCGCACACACAGGCGCGCGGATGCATGACACACACTTGTAAAACCATACCCATTCGTGCGAACGTACACACTTTTTTTGCAAAGCTCAATTTTGAATGAGTGAATATGATCTGGGGTCTAGGGTCTAGTCTCCTGGTTTATAGTCTTTTTCTTTTGAAGTTAGTGTGCCTGTTTCATCGTGTTTACTAACCTGTCATCGTGTTTCGTGTCCTTTTCTATAGGGTTTAGTATTTCCTTTCATAGGGTTCTGTGTGCTTCTTTCATATATGGTTCAGAGTCTTTAATGAGGTCTGGTATCATTTTCCATGTGATCCAGCACCTTTTCATATGAAAAGAAGCAGCAACGGTTTCATTTTGCTTTTACACCACAAAGGGCGGGTCACTTAATTAATGATGGGATTGGTCCGACTCAACTTTAGATTTTGTTTTCATTTTGTAATCTTCTTTTTCCTGTGGATTTTGATAGCTTTTGCTTTCAAAGGATTTAAGACCTCCATCAAAAGTGACACTGACTTTGTTTTCGTTGTTAATGTTGCAGGGCTGTGTAGGGTGACCATTCTCCGGGAATCCAGGACAACTGTCTACAACTGTACAGCAGACTACGCCAAGGGGAACAACTGCACCGCTTTATACAAGACTTCATGGCTGACGACATATATGTGGTGCTTCTTTCCGGGAACCCAGGACAACTGTCTACAACTATACAGCCGACTACGCCAAGGGGAACAACTGCACCCCTTTATTCAAGTACTGAGAACTATGTGGTGCTTTTTTTTTTCGGGAATCCAGGACAACTGTACTACTGTACTGTACTACGCCAAGGGGAACAACTGCACCGCTTTATTCAAGACTTCATGGTTCACGACAACTGTGGTGCTGTCTGGAGGCTGTCTACACTGCCCTTTCACAGACTACACCGAAGAAAACTTTTTGCTGCTTTACGTGAGGCATGACAAAAGAGGACAGCTGTGTACAGCTTTACATAAAGCTCAGCAAAAGAGAACAGCTGTGTATAGCTTTAACTGCTCCCTTTCCGCTCCCTTTGCCTTCCCCCTGCCCGCAAAGTGATTTTTTCCTAGGGGAGGTTTGCAGCTGTATTCAAAAGGCCAGCTGCTCTGACTACTAGATGGTTTTTTTCACGGGGTACTCCCGTTTTCCATCTCACCCCTTGGTGCCAGCATGGGGCAACCCATCCTGGGGTCAGACTTTGGTTGGGTGCTATAGGCGGCTGATCATTTTCTCTCCTTATATATACCTACTATTCACTTCCCTGGCATTTCACTGTAGAACACCAGACCTACATTCAGAGGCCCGCCTTTTTTCTGACCTCTTGTTCACTTCTCAGATCCTACCTTCTCACCTCTGACCTTTACCTGTCCCTGCAGCCTGCTTCTTTACTGCAACAAGTCATGTCTGAGGAAGACTTTGTGTCGAACATTCACTTGTCTGCTTTTGTACAGTCTATCAAATTTGGGTTACTTTACATCTTGTTCTATGTGTTTAGAAACATTAATTTTTGAATCCTTAGTCTATGAGTCTGCAATTTGCATACTTCTTGCTAAGGATGTTTTCTCCTCACATACCCCTGACTTCAAATTGTTCTTTGCACCCTATGCTCACTTGCGGTGGTCAAGTGTTGCTTTGTTTTCTTTTGAATTGAAATTGTTCATTATTCTGCTGTTTGTTTTGTTTCATTTTTCCCCCCTTCGATGCTGTTGCATTTGTGTATTACGTATGTGTGTGTGTTCAGGCATATGATACATTGTTCTTTCTGGGTTGGGATGAAATTTTGTTGGCTTTTCAATGGTTTTAGGTTCTGCAGTTGTCAACTGTTTCTTTTTACTGAATTCATGTAGTAAACCAAATTATTTCGGTACGTTTATTGCTGCTTTCTTTCTTGAATTGGAAATGGATGGGAATCTTGTCTATCGTGCTGTTGCTTGTGAAGACCCCAATACTTCAAAAAGAGACGTAATGTCTTCTATTACCTGAAATGAGAAAAAATATACACTGTATTTCCTGCAATACACTCACTTTGAGGAAAAGATGGAAAATGATTATGTTTTATCAGAATGGGGATATCAGGGTTATTATTCTAGTTACTCTTCAAATACAAGTGAGTAGTTATCTTCTTTAAGAGCCGAACAGAGACGACCTGGAATTTTGTAATAATTTGAAATAGAAAATTGACGGGCTGGTGTAGAGAATGCTGTAACAGGTGGGCATTTTAATTTGGTCCTGGACTCTGTCAGAGACTATCATAATTATAAACATGTGAATAACCCTCAAGCAAGACAGGCAGCGGAAACCATGATTGAAACGTTAGCTTTGAACGATGTCTGGAGAGAGTTAAATCCAGAATGTCTCTGCTTCACCTGGAGAAGACCTAACCCACTTCAACAGGCCAGGTTTTTTTTTTTTTTATCTCGGATACAGTTGTCTCCTATGCAGAGGATGTTGACATCGAGTGTGTTACAGAACAGATTATTTGGTTATTTCGCTGAACTTGCGATTTTTTAACAATGTTAAGCATCACACTTTTTGGAAACTAAATGCACCCCTCTTAAGAGATAAAAACATATTTAGACGAACTAAAAGCTGGAATAAAAACGTTTTTTAAAGAAGAATACTAAAAAAAATGAAATGAAAAATGCAGCTTTTATTGTAATACAGGCAGAAAATGCATTATATGTAAAAATCACCTCCAATAGACATCCACCTTTACAAGTGTTCGTACCCAACAACAGTTCACTATCAATGATCATCTCACTTGCCAGTCATCAAACATAATTTATCTCACTGACCGTCTTAAATGTCACAATATGAAGTGTGTAAGGGAAACTGGCAAAACTTTGCAGCAGAGAAACAAACACTAGTAGCAAGACATTCAATAGTCCAGAATACACGATTGAACACCTGGCATGCTTTACTTCACTTCAAAACACTGGGAAAAAGGACATTAAACCCCAGAAAGAATAGAAAACTAATACTATATGAACCCTGGCAATGAAGAAAGCACCCAAGGAGAGAAGACGATGACTGCAGGAGAGAGGGGGGGGGTTGTTGTTAGAGTGGTGGTGAGGTGTGATTGTGGTGATAGTGGTGTGGTGGTGGAGGGTGTGGTGGTGGTGGAATGGTGGTGGTGGTGGTAGTGGTGGCGGTGGTGTGTGGGTCGTGTTGATGGTGCTGTGGTGGTTGTGTGGGGGTGGTGTTTTTGGGTGTGTGTGGTGGTCGTGTTATGGTGTTGTGGTGGTTGTGTTGGGGTGGTGTTTTGGTGGTGTAGTGGGCGTGTTTTAGTAGTGTTTTAGTGATGGTGGTGTTGTGGTGGTATGGTGGTGATGTGGTGTGGTGGTGGTGGGGTAGTTGTGAGGTTGTGGTATGGTTGTGGTAGTGGTATGGCGATAGTTGTGGTGTTGGTGTTGTGGTGGTAGTGGTGGTGGTGTGGTTGGGTGGTGTCGTGGTAGAGTGGTTGTGGACTGGGCCAGTTTGGTCTAGGATAGGGTAGGTCAGGGAAGGTCAGTGAAGGTAGGGAGGGTGAATCTGGCCTTGACCATTTGGCCTGGGCTGGCCTGGGCCTACGCTGGCCTGGCCTGGGCCTGGGCCTGGCCATGGGGTAGGGTAGGTTAGGGTGGGGTCGAGGAGGGTCAGCCTTGCCTTGGCCACCTAGCCTGAGACCGTTTGGCCTGGGCTGGCCTGGGAATCTAGGGCGAGAACAAGAGCAGTAAAACATTTCTTGTTCAAATGACCACCTTCCCAGACACATGAACAATCTGACCCCCAGCTGGCCGATGACCGATCCACGGATACTTCCAACTCTATTGCCTCACAATCATGTCATAAAAAGATAAACATCCCCTACACGCACAACAACTCCTTCAATTGCATCCATCTATGGAACACAACAGAAGGCAGCCAGCAACTCTGATTCCCGGGAACCATCACCCTGACTGATGAATCACCAGAACAGGGAATAATGCGCAGAATGAATGGCAATGGTTTACACCAGAGACAAATATGTACATATACAACTATATGTACGTATTTCTCTAGCCAGGCTTCTTTAGTACCCCCCTGCCCCTTCCTCTGCTCCCCACTTATTTTTAACTAATCCAACACAACATCGGGGGCGAAATTTAGACATCCTCGACAGGAACACGACCGACGTTAAAGC